>JANHAO010015041.1:0-15020 GCA_026873985.1 Saraca asoca | reverse complement strand
TATTTAAATTATAAATATATCATATTAAAATTTGTTTTTTTAAACAAAGGGGCCAAGGTCCAAAAAGAAAAAAGACTACTAAAAAACAATTAAACGGATCTTAGTAACTCTAAAAATATCAACAAAAAAGATACTAAACATTTGAGAATGAGGGATACGAATAACATGAGATCTTGGTAATAGGGAAAACCTATAAGTAACCAATCAGTCTACACAAATATTATCCTCTAAAAAAGTATGCATGCTTGTTTGAAAGTGTTTTTAGGTGTTTTTATTTTATTATTTTTTAAAAACAGTTTCTAAAAACTATTTTTTAAAAACCAAAAAATAAAAAATTTGTTTGGATGTAAATTTTGAAAACAAGTATTTTCTTTATTTTTGAGGATGAAAAAAATATATTTAATATTATTTACAACTTTATCATTAATGAAAATAGGTATTCTTCTTAGTTTTGAAAAAAATCTAAAAACAATTATATATTTATATACAAAAATAAGGAAAACATCATTTTGCTGTTTCCTGAAAATTATTTTTTAGTTACACTTTTAGAAAATAATTTTTAAAAAATAATTTTTGAAAACAAGTTGTCAAACAGATTTTTTTATTTCTGCAAAACAAAAAAATAAAAAAAAATTATTTTTAAAAACAAAAAAATAAGTTGCCAAACAAAGCCTTACTTTCCACTAGAGCTAAAAAGGTGACTCAACACATATAATGACCTAAAACTAAATTATATAATGAGATTTTTTTTTATTAACCAAAATAATTTATTAAAATTGTTGTAATTTTTTTATTGAATCAAATATATATAACTCTAAATAATATACTATAAATTAGGGGGAAAATTTGTGGATTAGAAAATGGAATCTGATTATTGAAATTGATTGTCAAATGCCAAATAAGTGATTGATCATTTCTGTCAACTAAAGATTGCCTTATATCTAACCTTTATTATCAAACAAAATTTCCTTCCTTGTATTTTGAGAGCCAATATATAAAAAATAGTAGAGGATGTGAGATAGAGATTAGAGAGTATTGATATTGAAAAAAAAGGTGAAAACGTGAAAGTTTATAATGAAAAAAAAAAAGAATATTTGACTAGTAGTATATAAAATTAATTACAATGTGGTTTTTTTTTTTTTTTTGCTAGTTTCCCAACATTTAAGAAAATTAAGAATTAAAATTAACTAATTTTAAAATAGAAAAATAGAATAAAAGAACATGGTAGCTGCCTGAGTGGAGAGAGATTTTGTATTAAATTAGGAACAAGAATTGACAATATTATAGGGCCTTAGTTATTAATTAATTACATGATCAATTAACTAATTTTTTTTAATGGAATAAGATAATAAGCAGTTCTTTTTTTTTTTTTTTATGTAAAGCAAAGGTTTTAACTGTCATATGCTTTAGCCACCTTAGATATGAAAAACTTTTAACTATATTGATTAGATGATACCTTGAATTATGACGTTTAGAGAGTAAATGAGCAAAAAATTTAGAATTTTCAGTTGAATTTTTCTACAAGAAGATATGGGAGTGATTTAATCTATAACTAAAATATAGTTTAAATAAAAGTTTTAAAATTATAATGTCAGTTTCTTGAAAATCTACAAAATGGATGGCCACTATTTTAACTACTAGGAATCAAAACATTGTTCCAACAACTATCTATATTATTGAGGAATCTAACTTAAAATAATCTGAAACTGCTACGCAGACACATCATAATAATTTAGAAGGAATAAATAATAGGTTGGGCAAAATAAAATAATACCAGCTATTATTGAATTCAATCCTTCCATTTGGGGAAGCTATCAATCCTTGTCCAAGTTTTATTCGTTGAAGCTTTCAAATGGCATTCATAGATTTTAGATGTGATTTTTTTTTTTTTTTTGGCAAAGGATTTCATTTCAACAAGGTGACAACAGTTGGTATGCATATATTTATTATTTGGTAATTTTCTTAATCATGTGATTTTATTTACAATATGTAAATTTAATAAGAAAAATGAATCGTTTGATTCGATAGTGAAAAATTAATTATACAGTGAAAATTATTGTGGAATCAAAAGTTGCAATTTGTAATTTATCTCCATCATGATTTTTAATGCATAATTAATTTCCCCTTTTATAGTCAACTGACACGTGTATGTATTCATTGAGTCTCCTAGCAAAAAAAAATTATTCTCACTTTAATTTATTTATAATTTTTTTACAATTATACAAGACAAAATGGGAATCAAATTAGGTTCGCTTATTTTGACTTCTTGTCATGTGGAGCTTTTTAAAAAATAAATAAATAATGAAATGTCATGTGCAGCTTTTATAAAAAAATAATAATAATAATGAACTTGATTTAAAATGCAGTTGTCCCTAACACAGATCTTAGTAAATGGAGGAATAGTTGAATACATGTGTTATTATTTTCATAAAAAATATTATTTATTACTTTATATTATTTATATATCAATTTTAAAAAATTTATGTGCATTAAAAATTATCTGCTTTAAAAATTACTTTTTTAATTTTTAAAATAAAATTATAATTAAAATAAAATTATTCGTCATTTCTAATATGCATTAAAAGATAATTTTTCAATTGTCAAACCAGGCTATGTCGAATTTCTTGGATAGAGTTAAAACACTGTCACTTCGTACTATGGGATAGGAATGGGAATTTGTTCACATCGGACGTATTAGATGGGAATTAAACACTATGACTTCGTACCCTTTGGATAGGAATTTGATCGCACAGACGGAGTTAGAGCATATAATGAATGACTTAAAGCAGCACCACTCAATAGGATAACGCGTCCTTTTCACCTCAAATAATGGTACACAATTTGGTTGGCCCTGTTAATGTCTCACACTAACCTCAGAAAGAGATCACATATAAGATTCCTCACTGCAAAAAAATCATGAAGCAAGGTGAAAATGAACTTAAAGTCGAAAGCCTAAAAGTGAAAGTAGATAATCAAATTAAAAAGAGAATAAATTTACACAGAAAGTTCCTCCACTCATTTAAATGGATACCCACAATCTCAAACAAAAGAAAATTCCCAACAGAAACATCACAAGGAGTTTCTTCTTGACTTCCTCATATGGTTAAAAACAGCTTTAAGTAATGTGACCAATGGTTGAAAACTTTGAATTACTGAGGGTTGGGAGGACGGCTATTAGCAGCTGAAACCCTAGAGCCCCATTCAAGCAACTCTTTGCTAGTATCATCCTTATGAACTATCACCTCAATGAAGCAGAAGCTGTCCTTCTTCGGTCCAGTTGCTGTATTAATGGCTTCCACAAGCTCCTCCTCGCAGAAGACCTGCAATCAAGTACACACATATGGATATAAAAATCAGCACTTTCTCAAGTCTAACATGTTGTTTGGGAGTAAGGAAAGAAAAAACAAATTGAATAAAAAAATAGTTATCTTCTCAATTTAAGTTTATTTTGCGAGATACATTACTCAATTTTCTTCCTCCCAAAAAAAAAAAAAAAAATCATAAAGAGGTGCGATGCGAATGTAGTATGTTAAGAGACTGACCTTGGCGGTCCAGCATTTTCCTTCGCCGTTGTGGATTGCCTCAACTAACCCAGTATAATTCCAGTTCTTGATCACGTTGTATGGTCCATCATGAATTTCAACTTCAATGGTGTATCCGCCATTGTTTATCAAGAAGATGATGGTCTTCTGCCCGTATCGCAACATTGTTGATACATCCTGGGCGGTCACCTGCAAAGCATTAAGAAACAAAGATGGAAACACCAAAATCAATCCAATAATTGGACAAGTGATTTACTTTTGGGAGGAATTCAGAAATCCTGGAAGAAATTTGAGTACAGCTAGTTCATTAAAATTGCAATTATGCTTTAAAGTAGCTACCGAATATGAAACATTAGGCCTGTATATTATAAATCCAAGAATTACTATTGAAAAATAGGTACAAGACGAACCTGAAAGCTTCCGTCACCAATGCAAGCAATCACTCGCTTCTCAGGTACAGCCTGTGCATAACCAAGAGTTGCACCAACTGACCACCCAATTGATCCATATTGCATTTGGAATTCATACCTGTCAATAAATTTAAAACAAGTTCATTAAAATTCATTGAAAAAAAAAATTCAAGAGTATTAAAAATTGATGATAAATGTTAGAAATCACATTTTATCCGCTACTTACCCACAACCCTTTGGTAGTTTCAGCTTTTGGCAGTTAAACCACGAGTCCCCGGTCTCAGCAATCACAGCCGTTTCACCAGACAGCATCTTTTGGATATGCTGAAACAGAACATTAACCCTCAAAGGTTCTCTGGGTGCAGACTTCAAAGGATGTCCTTCAGGGATAAATATCCTATGATAATTTTCATAAGCAGTTTTATTGTGCTTCAGACGCTTTGCGAGTGCATTCAGGAAATCCTTCATCAAAACACACCCGAATGCTGGCCCGTTCGGGATCGTAACTCTTTCAGGCTGAACAATGATTGCCTTCTCCTTCTTGAGAAGCAGTGAGTACCCAACAGAGCTGTAATCGTTGAAAATCGGTCCAGCAAACAAGTATGCATCAGCGGACTCCACAATCTCAGCACAAAATGCTGTACTTACAGCACCCCAGTAAGTTCCAATGAAATGAGGATGGTGTTCTGGAACTAGTCCTTTGGCCGATGGCATTACAGCAAGTGCATAACCACATGCATCGGCTAATTCAACAAAGGCATCGGATGCCTTTGCTACGCGTAGTTTAGGCCCACCGACTAATACGGGTTTTACAGCCTTGTTGAGGAATTCTGCAGTTGCCTCTACTGCTGCCTCCAAACCCATCTGATTACTCAATCTTTAAAATTCCCAAAAGAAAATCAGAATGGCAAAATCATTAGCACTTCTACATGATTCAAATCCTCACAAGAAGTAAAAACGAAAGCAGAGTAGAATAGAGCAAAAGGGGCAATGAATTTACTTTGGAGACAATGAAAACGGAACTGGCTCACGACTGAAAGTAGGATGAGGAATCGCAGGCAAGTTACAGCTGATGCTTATGTACACAGGCTTGCTTTCTTTCAATGAGGTTGAGATCGCAGTGTCAATTTGTTCATGAGCATCTTCCAAGTTATTGACGACAGCCTACATATCCAAATGTATCCAAAACAATTAGCAAAACTGATGAAGTTTCAAAAAACAGACAGAGAAACCCACTTGTATTGAAAACCAAAAGTGGCGTCAAACTAGTTACTTAATCCATCATTAGGACTCGCGCTAGCACAAAAAAAAAACCCATAATTGATTCCACAAAGAGAATTAACCCCAACTCATCAGATCATACTAAAAAACGAAAACTTCATGAAGCATTCAAAGTAAAATAAAAACCCAGCCCATCACTGCCATCACACATACTTAGAATCGAAATCACTATCAAGCATTCACTGAATCTAAATTTGTAAGTCACAGTAGTATAAAAATAAAAAAATACGACTCATACCTGGTAGCAAGTAACAGTCTGAAAGCACCTAAGCTCTTGGCTGAAATCAGGCAACCCAATAGTGTGATGGAGGATCCGGTTAGTACCATAGTCATTGGAGTTGGGTCCCCCAACGATACAAATTAGAGGCAAATTCTCACTGTAAGCACCAGCAATTGCATTTAGAACACTGAGGCCACCAACAGTGAAGGTGACAACACAAGCACCAACGCCTCGAGACCGGGCATAGCCATCGGCAGCGTACCCAGCATTCAGCTCGTTGCAGCAGCCAATGAGGTTCAAACCAGGCTCGGCGATCAAATGGTCAAGAAGAGTCAAGTTGAAGTCGCCGGGAACGGAGAAAACGTCGGTGACACCGATTTGAACCAGACGGCGAGCCAGGTGGCGGCCTAGTGTGGCTTCCGAAGAGCTAATCAGGGAAGGGGAAACAGAGTCTTGGACAGCGGAAACTGAGACCTTTGAAGAACAAATTAGGTCGTTGCTCGCCGGCTTACTCACGTCGACAGCACCGATCTTGGTGTCCATGGTTGGTGAATCCGGTTTTTGGCTTTGATCGGAGTTGGGAATGAAAAGCTTCAAAGAGAATTGGAAGGAAAAACTGAGAGAAGGAATGGCGCTAGTTGGATTGAAGTGTTTCTTTTTGTTGTATGTGATTCGGAAAGGAAAGGAAGTGTAGGGATTTTATAAGGCTCTGTTTGGATAGTAAGTGACAGTACAATGGGAGATGGCGGATACCAGGGGCGGATTTTCGTTTTGGTAAGGAGGTTTTGGCGGTAATCTCTGTGGTCTTTGAATACTAATTAACTGTTGGAAAAAGGAAAAAGAATAGATTTATGTTTGGTGTGATAATGGTTGTCTGGATTCTAGAATGATCAGAAGCGTTTTAGAAGGAAATTCTTATCTACTAAGCCAATTCAGTTCTGTGTACCAATGCAGTGTGATTTTCTATGGATTGCAGCAAAATCTAAATGGGAAACTTTTATTTGAAGGAAAGAAATTATCAATACATGATCCTGAGAAATATTTCTCATCTTATATAACATTGAAAATGTTATTATTATTTTTATATTTTGATAAATTAAAAAATTATATATTTATTGTTATTCATTCAATTATAATATTAAAAGTTTATAAAAAAAAATAACAGTAGTCAAATCTCAGTGTTAAGATAGGATAAAAATATTTTGTTAATTGGATAAGAAATTATAAATTTTTGGATCTTTTGAATATAAATAGAAAATTTTAGAGAGAGCAATTTTTCATTCCAAATAAGATTTTTTTAATTTATGGTAACAATTTTTGCATAATATGTTTCACGTGATGGAGTACATGTACGGTTTATTTAAATTTAATTCAATAATGAATTAAGTATACAGAAATATGGATATAGAGATATTTAGTTTTATTTTTCGGTATATAAAAGCATATTATTTCATACAGTAGTATCTGTCATCATACATCATTTATAAAAGGTTAAAAAAAATACATGTCGTATATAAAAGTAAAAATCGCTCTAATTTTATCATATTAAGTAGAAATTGTTTGGCAAACTATGGTAGGCTTAATGTACCAAATTGTATGGCAAGTTAAAGGATTCAATAACTACAAAAAATATATAATTTTAATACATTTTAATATTAAATGTTTTATATTATCTAACTATAATTTATAAATAATGCACACTTCTACAAATGAACAATAATCGTCAAATTTGAAAAAAAAAAATCACGTTAATGTTGAACTCGAAAGGTCCTCCAGAGCTCCAGGTAGAAGAACTGCACATCCAACTGACAAAAAAAATGACCCTTTCTTTTTTCCCGTCATGGTGCTAAGTAGCTGCGAATGGAATATTGTTAAAAAAGAGGTTATGGTGTAAATTTGGTCCTTTAATTTTACAGTTAGTTTTATTATTATTATGCTTTAATATTTTTTTAAATAAATTTATCTTTAATTTTTATAAAACACATAATTTTATTTAGATGACTAATTTCATTTATTTTTTTAATAAAAGTATTTACATGATATGTAACTTTACATCTCACATGACATTTAACTTTGTAATTCTAATATTCTAAAAAAGAGGAAAGTCAGGAAACTAGGGAGAAGAGTAATTGACTGAGGTTAGAATTGGGAAACAAATGGACATAAGACGGGAAAGTTATAATGGTTGATTGGAGGAGACCTTTGACCGAAGATGATGGCATCGGAGTAAGAGAATGAATCGAAGGGAGAGAAAGCGGCGGGGATGGTTCGCAGAGGTCAAGCAGAAAAGGAAAAAAGAAGGATAAGAAGAAAATCTCAGAAAATGAAATTTTAAATTTTTAAATATTAATAATTTATTTCATATCATGCAGATGTTAATTGGATTACTAGTATAGAAATTTTGTTAGTAAAATAACTAAAGTTAGTCACTTGGATAAAATTACGTATTTTATAAAAATTAAAGGTAAATTTGTTAAAAATATTATTAAGGGATAAGAATAAAATTAGAGATAAAATTAGAAAATCAAATTTGTATTTTAGCATAAGAAGAAAAAAAATCAATGGCCCAAATAGATATGAAATAATAATTTTGGTAAACTTATCTTTACGGCTACCCCTCCCAAGCATTTTTCCTCTTCATGAAAGTAAAAGCACCGATTGCTTGCAAGTCACCACCCAATATCAACATATAACTATCTTTGTCATTATAAACTTTAAAATTAAATAATAATTGAACTTCTAATAATTAATAATTAATATAATAATTATCATTATCAAGTCAACTACAATTAGAATTGGATTTATAATTTATTCCGATGGTCGGGGATATGTTAAAAGTAAAAGCCTAAATTAATTGTTAATTTTAACCCCTAAATGACCATGTGTGTCATATATTCTTTATTAAAAGTCTTCCATGCACGAAACGCACAATAAAAAGCTTTATTCTTTACAAAAATGCAGATTTTATTGTACGTGTTTGACGAAGGTCTGGAGCTAATTTCTATAAAATCTTTTCAATTGTTTGTTCATTCGTTGGTTGGTTCAAGACACATTAAGGAATGACAAATTATAAAAGAAATTTTACAGATGTTATTTTTATGGGTAATTTTGCAATCATGTAAATAGGTTCATAAAAATCCAATAGATAAATTCAATAGACAAATCCAATAGATAAGGATTTAATTTAAACCAGCATTGAGGTCATTAAAATAAGACACAAGCTCACCAAAAGATGAATTCAGATCGCTGATAACTTGAGGTAAAGCTCCAGCTCATTGAAAATGAACTCTAACCCACAGGTCGGAGCACATTCATTGTGGTTAAATCCAAGGAAGGACCAACTTATATGGCTAACTTACAGGAATCAACTTGCAAATGACAAATTGCGAAGTCAATAATGTAGAGCATCCCTCAAATAAAAGTACCTTGACAATGATCTCGGTGGGACTCCCCAAAGATGGAAAGTTATATAAAAACATATACAAATCTCCACTAAAAGACTTGGGTGAGTTTTATGAATGAGCTGCTAAAGATGTCAGATAGGAAAAGACCTTTGGCCTAGAAAAGTCGAGTCAGAAGGACGAAACGAGCAGCTTCAACCCGAACAAAGAGAGAAGCAATGATGGAAACGACAAGGAGAGTCAGAAAGATAGTTTCGATAATCAGGCCATAAAGAAGGCTAGAAACGAGCAACCTTCCACAAGCTTGGAATGCTGAACAATTGCGCCATATTTTTAATAAATTTTAGCTCATCTTATAATATTATCTTTTTGAATTTTTATCTGTGTTTACTAATTTATAAATGAATTGTCAATAGAATATTACATCAGTAGTGAGCTCTCACACTATTAATTTGATAGCAAGCTCTCGCCCCACTCAAACTCGTGCTAGCTGAAGTGCATCTGCGCGAACTACTTAAGCACTTAATCCAAAAAATATACATTACCTTGCATAAGCAAATATACATTGTCATAGATATTCCAACGAATATACATTGCCTAGTTTGAGCAAATATACATTGTCATGAACAATTCAATGAATACATATTATCTTGCTTAAGCAAATATATATTGTCGTGCTTGACAAATATACATTGTCGTGGTTGATCTAACAAATATATATTATCATACTCGACAAATGTACATTGTCATAGTTTGTTAGCTGAAAAGCACTTACACGACCTACATGGACAATCATTGCTAGAGACATGAACTACTAGACATTCAACCTGATAAGTATACATTGTCTCGTTTAACAAATATATATTGTCATGGTCGTCCTGACAAATATACATTGCTTTATTAGACAAATATACATTGTTGTAGTGTACTAGTTAAGGAGCATCTATGTTATCTACTAAAGCACCCGATCTGACAAATATACATTGTCATTCTTGACAAATATATCTTGTCATGGTTTGTGAGCTAAAAAGCAACAATATGACCAACTAGTCATTCCACTTGACTAATATTTATTAAGATGTTTTGCAAGAGTTTATTCATGTCAACTGACATGTTATCATCTACAACTTACTAAACATCCAACTTGGCATGCTCAAAAAAGCAAGAAAATTATGCAAAATTCATTAAAAAACTTCATTCACCAAGGTGAATATGCACACAGAGATTTAAAAATATAGATCAAAATCAGCTTATAGCTATTATCTCCTAGGAAGAAGGATGGCTTCTAAAAGCTAAACCCTTGAAGGGCTAAAGGATCAACATATCTCACGAGCAAGCCATCCGTCATTTAGGTCACCGGCCAAGTTACTCTCAAACTTCTCATCATTCTCCTCCCAAGAAGGGAAAAGAACAAAGATGAAATAACTGAATTTGTCAGCATCACCATGAAGAGGATATGAAATCCGTGCAAAAGTTCCCAAGATCTTCAAAGAGGAATTGTCCATGGGAACTTCCTATGCAGCAGGCCATACACGCCTTATCCAAGATCCATACATTAAAAACACGGGGGAAGGGGCTCAACCAATGCACCCATCTAGTCATTTTGAAAAATAGAAGTTTTTTCATACCTTATATGGCTCGACTGGCCTCATCAATAAGCTTATAGACTGATCAACTATTTTTGATTTAATGGTTCAGCAAATAGCAAGGTTGACACGCCAAACGGCTATGAAAAGTGTGCATTAAATGTATGGCCTAGCACAAATAAAATGATGAGATAGAAGTCTGAAATGACAACACTACAGACTGTAAGTGTCGACTTTTGCCAGCAAACTATAGATCTTAGTCCAAAGAATGAACGAGAGTTGAGGGCTAATGTTGTGGGTATTTTTGAAACTATGCAAATGGGTTAGCAAAAGCCCAACAGATAAGGACTCAACTTAAACTAACATCGTAATCGTTGGAATAAGGCAAGGGCTCACCAAAAGATGAATTCAGGTCACTAGTAACTTAAGGTGAAGCTCCAACACGTTAAAAATAATCTTTAGCCCGTAGGTTGGAGCACATTCGTTATGGTTAAATCCAAGGAAGAACCAACTTGCATGCATCAACTTATGAATGACAACATATAGGAATCAACTTACATTTAATTCATTATTTTTCATTTTTTAGAATACGTTAAGGTTATACACCCTAGCAACTATAAATAAAGGCTAAGATTATTGTAGAGGCCAATTTCAAGAAGCCAATCTTAGACAGGGAGAACTGATTTAAGTGATTACTCTGTAAAAATATTATACTCAGCACACTCTCTGAGAAATAAAATTATCTTAGACGTAGAAATTAACAAATGATTTTAGTCGAACCACATTAAAAAACATATGGTGTCTCTTCTTCCTGCTCTTCTTCTTCTCTCTCTTCATCTCACTCTTTATTTCAATCAACTGAATTACAATTTTGGGGCTTACTGAACTTTTCTGGTTGATCAAATTTTACCATTAATAGTTATCTTTTTCGAAACCTCCATATTTTGTTGAAAAAAAAAAGGATATTTAACATAAAGTTTGCACCGTATATAAGAAAAAAAGAAGACTCTTAATCATTACATGCAATTGCATGTAATGATTTTAAGGTTCAAACCAAAAATAAATTATTTTATATTTTTATTTTTGTCCAAAATTTAGAAGAATGATGTGACAGTTTTTAAAACCTAAGAATGTATAGATAAAAAAGAGATTATAATTATAATTTGTGGACCACTTAATAAATTTTCAAAGTATAAAATGTATTTTTAAAAAAAATTAATAACAAAAGTACTATTTTTTTTACATTTTCTTTTATTGCTGATAATAATTTCCAACCTACTTGTATGTTAATTGAGATTCAAGACAAAGAGGGAGTTTGGTTCAATTTGTGAAAATGCGAAAGGAAATGAAATTAAATAAAGAGAAGTAAAAGTAATGATAATAGTTTTTTTTTATTTGTTTGGTTCATTTAGAGAATGAAATCACACTATTTATAATTCTCTCTTATTTTTTGGATTGATGGTGGTCAGTAACGATAGATGGTGATCAACGGTGGTAGGTGGATGATAGTTAATGTAGGTAAGTTGTGGTGGACGATAGTTAATAACGATAGGTGATGGTAGGTAATGCTCAACAATGATAGGTGATGATGACCAATAAACAATAGTAATATATGATGATAGATGATGGTTAATAGCAATAAGTAATGGTAAATAGTAGTCAACAGTGATAAATAATGATAGATGATGGTCAACGACTATAATGATAGTGAGCAGTGGTCAAAGTAAAAGGTGGTAGTAGGCAGTAGTCAGTGGTTGTAAATGGTGATGGTGGTGGTTAACATTAATAATAGTGTTGAACAGTTATCAATGGTGAATGGTGGTGGTGGGCAATGTTCAATAATGATAGTGGTATTAGTAATGGTTAATGATAGAATGTGATAGCTAGTGGTGGTAAATAGTGATCAACAACAAAAAGTGAAAAGTGATGATGAGTGGTGATGTAGTGGTGGTAGGTGATGGTTAAGGGACGATAATCAGTGATTAATAACAAAAGATGGTGGTGGGTGATAGTCAACAATAGATTATAGTAATGGACAATTATCAATGGTAGAAAGTGATAATAGACAATGATCAATAGTGATAATTGTAGTAGACAATGGCCAACAATGAAAAATAGTTGTGAGCGATGATAAGAGATGGTAAAAAGAGAAGATTTTTTTTTTAATTTTTTTATTTTCAGAAGGTAATATAATCTTATACCAAAGGCAGAAAAAGAGTTTTAAATTGGGATTCAATAGCACGTAAACCAAACATTTTATAAGATAATTAATTTTTGATACTGTAACTTGTTCTCTAAAATTTTTCGGATTAAGTTATAAAAAAATCATTAATTAAATAAGCTAAGCTTAATATGTTGGATTTGTTTATTGATGGATCAGTTAATTATACTACCTCTGAAATATTTACGTGCATGTTACATTATTATAAACAAATTATCCCATACATTTGGCCTTTTTAAAAATAAATAAAACTGACGCGATTAAATTTCTTTTTGTATGGTAGGTGTTTTATATCTATATTTTCTTATATTTGAAATTAGATTTGATTGTAAATCTATTGTTTTATTAAAAGACATGTAAAATTTGAATTTATTTTAATTATTACAAAAGTGATATGAATTTAATATTTTTGTAATATGAAAAATAATGATGTGCATAAAATGATGTGGTCGTTGATTCCTCAGCTCGTGGTGATAACTGTTTCTGATTTAGAAAGTGAAAGTATGGCGTTTTGTTCCAGGCATAAATACTTAGGAAACGATGGCGTATCCAGCTAAAATTATGAGTTAGAATTCGGATTTTCTCCTTTCAGGCTAAAGAAGTTGACTAAAACTTGCAACCGCATTTAGATTATAGAATTTTAATTATTGAGAATTTATTAAAATCATAATGGCAAACAGATAGAGAAAAAAGGCACGTTCTATACGAAACTTTAAATCTTAATAAAGATATATTATCAATGTTTTTTTTGTAATAAACAATTAATATGATCAATTTTCTTTTTTCTTTTAAAAAATGCAAATTGACCTGAAAAGAGAACCCATAGGTTTGGCTGGATCTGGGTTTGGTAAGCAGAGAAACCGGTGATTATTGGTTCCAGACAAAAGCTACAGGTTTTGCATTGCTGCACTTGCGCGTTAGAACTCATATAGAACTGGCAAGTTGTCGTTTAGTCTTGGTCAAGTGGTGCGCTCCCGCTTGTCATCATTGTTTGGTGCGCTTCATGTGGAGGATCGCATACTGCATGGAGTCGGCCCTGCCTGGCATGCCGCAGCTGTGTTGACTTGATGACGTAACATAAAGGCAGAAAAAAAGGGCATTAAGTTCCACCGTAATTACTTGTACTTCAACCTAGTTAGTATAAGTTGTTTTTGACCAAAAACAAAATTTTATGGGAAATCTTATTTTAACAAAAACATATTTTTAAAATCGGATAATATAGTAATCATTTTATTATTATAATATTTTTATTATAGAAATTATTATAATATTATCATTTAATAATTCGGTTTCTTAATTAGTACGTGATGAAGGATATTATTAGGATATCCTTTTTTAAAAAAAGAATAAAAAAAACAATGTTAATAATTGCTTTTTATATGTTGTAAAAACAAACTTGTTATATTTATTTTAAAAATGGATGTGGTCAATTTAATCAATTTTGTTTACTTATGCTATTGTGTATTAAATTGTAAAAATAATTAGTGTATATTAATAAAAAATTAATTTTATTAATTACAATGAATAAATTAAATAAATAAATTCATATATTTAATTTTTTGATATTTAGATTTCACAATTTAAATTTATGTGTTTATTTTGTTAGAGTGAAATATTTTCTCAGACATAAAATTTTTCATTGTTCTAAAATATTTTATAGAGTAGAAATTTTTTAAAATTTTCATGGGACACTAAACATATTTAATATATTATTACAAAAAAATTAAATTAGGATGCACAAAATGCAGTAATTATCCACGTCTACGTAACGTGGAATATTGATCAATAATGACTTGAAAAATGCCGTGTGTAAGCCGTACACTGATGCTTCCTCACTTTTGAGGTAAAGTCTGATAATGTCTCGTGACAAACACGACTTATTAATTTCTGATTACAACCAGACATGCCTCACATTCACAGAGGACGATGATCGCAGGGATCGTTGTCACGTTGTCAGAATGCACATCGACAGTATCCACCCAATGAAAGATAAAGGGATGGGCCTTACCGGGCTGGCCCGTATTTGAGTCCAATTTATTCTAAAATTCGGATGATTTGATGGCACTAAAGCCTTTGTTTGGAAGTCTGTTTTTTTATTTTTAAAAATATTTTTTTATTATCTGAAAATAAAAAAATCTATTTGACAGTGTGTTTTTAAAAATTATTTTTTAAAAATATAATTAAAAAATATTTTTCAGAAAATAATAAAATATTATTTTTCCTTATTTTTGTATATAGCTATTTTCAAATTTTTTTAAAAAATAAGAAGAAAATCTATTTTCATTAATGACAAAGTTATAAATAATATTAAATATTTTTTTTTTCATCTTAAAAAAAATAAAGAAAACACTTATTTTTA
>JANHAO010015040.1:0-15015 GCA_026873985.1 Saraca asoca | reverse complement strand
TCCGTTGGAAAATCCGTTGGAATATTCCAACGGATTTAATCCGTTGGAATATTCCGTTGGAATTCCGCCTTTCTCTTGTAGTGATTGTACAGGAAGTAGAAGAAAAAACGGAGGAACAAGTTGAAATGCTTAATGAAGAAGTGAGGAAGATGCTTTTCTCTTCAACTGATCATAAGCCTTTGACAAGACTGAAATTGATTGATTCAATCCAACGTTTGGGTGTGTGCTACCATTTTGAACATGAGATTCATGAATTGTTGCGTCAGATTTATGAGAATCAAGTGGAGGATGGTATGATAACTCTCAATGAAAACCTCCATTCTCTTGCTCTTCTTTTTAGGTCTAGTGAAGCAACAGGGATATTACATTTCACCTGGTATGTCCTCCCGCCCAATCTATTTTTTTCTTTATCTCTTCTAGTTTAACGTTCCCAATTATACATATACTTCAATCCTTGAAAAATTTTATCTTATTTATGAAATAAATAAATTTCTTTACACTAGAAAAAGACACAGACACATTCAAATATATATATATATATATGTTTTACAATATTACTAAATATGAGATAAATACTAGTTTGGTCCTACTACCTATGTCTCTTTTCTGCTACAAGAAACTAAAAAGTTTACAACATTATATCACGTTTGGTTGGATGGAATGAAATATAATGGAAATGGTTAGGGGAGTAGGAGTAGGAGTGGGAGTGGGAATGGAAATAGAATTGAATAATCATACTATAATTATGTTTGGTATAGTCCGCAATGGAATGGGAATATAATGGAAAAAAACAGTCAAGTGCAATAATACTGTTATAACAAATAATAATAAAATATCTATCTCAAAGCAATAAAAAAGTGCAAAGTTTTAATTCCTTAAGTTATATATAAGTTAAATAGATAATATTGTAATATGCCAGTAAAATCATAATTATAACGTATAAATTAAATAATTAATTTATATTCTCTAGATATTTATTATGTTAATGGTCAAAAATCTCTAAGATTTGTTGATGGTATGAAATTATTTTGTTTTTCAAGTATGCTAGCCTTTTTTTTTTTTTATAATTTTGACTCACTTTAGATATAAATAAATTTTAATTTATTGATGTTTATATTAAATAATTTTAACTGATAAAAAATATTCATTTTATAAATATTAAAAATATATTATTTTAAATTCTATTATTAAAAATAATTATCAAAATATTTTTATAATCAAAATATTAAAAGTATGATATTATTTTATTATTTATTAATATAAGGATTTTCGAATGTAAAGTGTAATGGTATAAAAATACCAATCCATAAATGGTGCAATCTCTATTTCCTAGGGAATAAACGTTCCAATTCCATAGTGTCTACCAAATAGACTTTTCATCCATTTATATTCTATTCCATTTAACTAAACCTAAACCTAAGATTAGGGGTAAAACAGAAATTTTCTGCCAAACCACATAAAAATAATTAACCATGCACATGAGCACTGTACACAAGTAAACACAATTGAAAATTAACAAATCGATAAAAATCATGTCTCAGTGTAATTTCTTGTTATTAAACTTACTTTTGGCTGACGAATTGTAATAATTGTTTGGTTGACCAATAGATCAAATGTGTTTAGAAAGTTCAAGGATGAACAGGGAAAATTCATTGCAACAACTATCAAAGATGTCGAAGGAATGTTGAACTTATGTGAAGCTGCACATCTTAGGATTCATGGAGAAGACGTATTGGATTAAGAACTTGAATTTACATCTACTCATCTTAAGTATTTAACCACCCAAGTGAGCGCATCCCTTGCGCCAAAAGTTAATCATAGCTTAATCAGACCTTTGCGCAAGAGCTTTCCTAGACTAGAAGCACGGTGTTACATTTCTACTTACCAAGAAAACCTGTCCCACTATGAAAAATTACTAGCCTTTGCAAAATTAGATCTCAATATGCTTCAAAAACTATATCAAAAAGAAATTCGCAGCCTCTCAAAGTAAGTATTTTGATCTCATTTCAACCTAAAGTGTTAATTTGTTATTGCTTAACCCTATTTTTAGGTGGTGGAAGGATTTAGATTTTGCCACAAAGCTTCCTTTTGCATGCGATAGGTTGGTGGAGGCATTACTTTTGCATATTAATTAGGAGTGTATTTTGAGCCCTGCTACTCTCTTGCAAGAAGGATAATGACTGCTACTCTCTTGCAAGAAGGATAATGACCAAAGCGATATCCATAATGACAATAATTATGATATATGTTGATGGTGGAATTTGGTTAGATCCAAATCCAGCCAACCTAAAGAGTTCTTAAGGATTCAAACTGCAATCCGATTGTGCAAATGAAGAATGAAGAGATGAAGAGGAAGAACAACAATAGCACATAAGGATTTTTAATATGGTTTAGCTAAAATCAGGCAGCACTGGCCCTTACATTTGTGGATAGTTTTATTGCTCTAGTGAAAATCTGACAGAGTTATAATACATGAATTTAGAATGCTTTACAGTAATCTCCCTCCTCTTATTTATAGAAGTTGAGAGGTTATAAGTGTAATTTTATAATTTGTATTTCTGTTTCATCAAGTAATAAATGTGCAAGATAGTCTAAATTATTGTAAATGACTTCTGCAAATTACTTTATGCGGATGGGCCCTACACATTGCTTTTTGTAGGGGAGCACTAAGAGTTGAATCTAAGTGTGAATGCTTGCCTTGTGTTCAACCTCAGCCAAGCTCTAGCTGTGAGAGGTGTTATACCCTGCAAGTTAGGCTCCTGACTCGGGGTTGTTGCTGACCTCGACATTGAGCTCGCATTTGGTGAGCTCGAGTGGTTGGCAAGCTATTGGCCATGCGAGTTAGGACTCGTTCCTTAGCGAGCCAGGGCTTCCGCCTTGTCTCATGCTCTTGTAGCTAGCGATCTAATAATCTTAGCTCTTTTCTCATTTGGACTTATCTGCTGCTGGACCTTTGCTAACTTATTTTGTGTGGTAATAAAAAATACCCATAACAATATATATGATGTATATGGTACATTTGATGAGTCAAAACTTTTTATTAAAGCCGTTAATAGGTTTAGCATGATAATCAAATTAAACATCAAAATATTTTGCATGTTTTTCCAAGACAATATGAACTTAGAGAAAAATTAATAAACCTTCTAATGACTATTTAGGTGGAATAAATCTTGCATGGAGTTTCTCCCAAATTACATGAAACTCTATTATCAAGCACTTTTGGACGTTTTTGAAGAAATTGAGTAAGAGATGATGAAAAAAGCAAGAGCCTTTTGTGTGAGCTAGTTATATGCAAAAGATGAAGTAAAACTCTCATTCTATCTGCCCTCTTCTTTGTCATTATTGTTTTGCGCATCAGATAGTGTAATTAATATTTTTGTGGTATCTTAGGTGAAAAGAGCGGTCCAGGCTTTCTTAATTGAAGTCAAATGGTTCAATAATAATTATACGCCAACAATGGAGGAGTATATAGAGGTTGCACAAGTATCTTGTGCATATTGTATACTTACAGCAGTATCCTTTATTGCCATGGAAACCAAAGCTACAGAGGAGGCCTCAAATGGATTACCAAATATCCAAAAATTATTAAAGCTTCAACAATTATTTGTAGACTTATGGATGACATTGTTTCAAACGAGGTATTACATGTTAGCCTAGGGAGATTGTCAACCTAACTAGCTTACTTTATTCAGTTTTGATGTTGAAAAACAATCTTACTTAATATCTTAATCTAATTATGTGTTTAAGTGCTTGTTAGCTTTGCAGGTTAAAAGTTGATCAAGCTTGATCAAAATATCAACATTAGTTCTAAGTTTTTATTTGACTTCATAGGATCTTTTTTAACTAAGATCTTATTCAAATTACTCAATCACTAAGTTAAAATAAATCATTTAAAATGAGTTTTAAATTAAAAGTTTTCAAACAAACTTTTTACATATTCTTTCACATGTCAAACTTTTATAAAAATTATTTTTTTATTGTGTGAATCGATTCATGAATCCATTCATCACTGGAAAACTTGTAAAATGAACTTAAATCGATTCAGGAAGAAAACTTTTCTTACTAAAGGTTTGGAACTTTTCTGAATCGATTTCATAATCGATTCAATACCTATTTTCAAAATTCTATGAATCGATTTATTAATTTATTCACTAATGAATTTTCACATGATCTGAATTGATTTATAATTGATTAATTAGTTACAAGTTTGTTATAACTGTTATAAATCGATTCACTAATCGATTTAATGATTGAAAATCATTTATTTTTATTTCAACTATAAATCGACTAAACCTTATTTTATTTTTCATAATATACTACAATGAAAACAGGGAAACTAAGAGAGCCTATATGTAATATTCACTACCTTACTTGATTCCAATGATTCAATCAATTCTTAAGCAATCCGAAGAAGATTTATGCTTAGATAATTGAGATTTACATCTCAATTTTACTATACAATATCTCTTTACTCTATCTTGATTTACTTTTTAAATTTCTAGGGTTAGAAATTTGAATATAAAGGAAAAGGTTGATATTCCCTTTACATCCTTCTACAATTGTGAGATTGATTATAATTTATAAGTGGTGCATTGAATTCTTGCAATTCTTCTTAGCTATGACGTTGATCATAGTTAGGTGAAGATATAAAATTTTATATCATAAGTTTACAAGAGTCCTGTAAAAATTCTCGTTGTAAAATTGGTATGCAAAAGGTCAATTTAAATCCTATGTTTAGTAATATAATAGATCATTCAATTGAGGATTGATCTAGTGGAGTAGACGTGAATTGCGATTTCAATTCAAGTTGAATCATTTAAAAATTTCTGTGTCTTAAATATTTAATTATTGCTTTTTCATTACTGCATAAATTCTAAGTTCTACATAATTTTTGTTATAAAAATTTCTATCATACTAAAATTTGTTGTAGTTCTATTTCTACATTGTTTATGTGATCTGGATTTTCTGATATTTGAGTTAATAGACAGATTAATTCTAAATCTAATACTCTGATATTGTTCTTGTAAATAAGAAAGACTTTTGTTGTGCATATTATATCTAATTGGAAATCACTTGCATACTGCATTTAATTGTTAACTATTTGTACGTTAAATTCAATTAGAGTTTAATATAAAATAACGAGCATAACATTCCTTTAAAAGAATAAGGACAAGATCACAAATCTTATTTTATCTATCTTCTAGGACCAACATTACAAACATCAATTATTATGCAAGGTTTTTTATTTTTATTTTTATGTGTATTATAATATTATAAGATTATACGTCATTAGGTTGTACTAAATTAAACATATTGTTGTTGATATTTTACATGTGTTTGAAATTAAATGTTTGACAGTTTTTTACCATTAAATCCTTCTCAGCTTGAGCAAGAGAGAGGGCATGTTTCTTCAGCCCTGGAATGCTACATAAATCAAGATAGTGCAACCAAATAAGAAAACATTGATGAATTTGGTAGGCAAGTTGCAAATGCTTGGAAGGATATAAATGGGGATTTGCTTGAGCCTACTGAACTGGCAAAGCCTCTCCTCATGAGAAGTCTCAACATGTCACGCGTAATCGATCTTCTTTACAAAGACATGGATTGCTACACTCACTCCAAAGGAGATATGAAGGAGAATATTCAGCGTTGCTCTTAAATCCTGTCTCATGTTCTATTACTCGGCTAACTTATTGGCCAATATCACTTGATTCCTTATATTGTATACCTAAGTTTCCTGTCACTGTTGCACGTTTTGTGAATTTTTTTTTTCCAACGGCATAGTATCCTTGATATCACTTGTTATTGGGATTATGAAATCATATTGCTCAAATTCAAAGAAATCTACTTAAAGAGGTTGATTTAGTTTGCTATTATTGAATAATTAGATGACCAAATTGATACTGAAGTTCTTTAAGGGATTTGACCCAATGTAATTCAATATTGGAAAGATTAAATTAATACTAAAAATCTTTAAAAGATTGAATTGATACAAACTAAAAAAATTAAAAGTTATTAACTTTTATATAAAAAATAAAAAATTTTAAATATTTTTTGTACTAGTTTGATTGATAAAATTGCTATTATCTGTATACTTATTATAAACAAAGTCCATACAAAACTATAAATTTTTATGAATAAATTGCAAGGTTTTTTTTATATAACTTACAATATTATGTCAAAGTTTTGTAAGTTACAACATTTTTGTCAAAGTTTCATAAAACTTGCAAAATCTTTGATTATCTATCAAAATATATTACCCGTTAATTTTACAAATGTCTACTTTTGTGCCAATGATATTAACACTGAATTTCAGGACTCTTCTAGAGGAAAATCCCTCGTAAGAAATGAGTGTATGCCAATTATTGCAGGCAGTACTACGTTCGTGGTTTCAGACCACGTCCTTGGCTCCGTGCTTACTGCATGACTACGTGCTTGGTTTCAGACCATGTCCTTGTCATATTTATTGTTCTCATAGGATAATCTCATGTTATTCAAGCGATGTGGTATTCTGCAACGCACTTGTTCATATATGGGCCATTCTCCCCAAAAATACCGGAGGTTGGTTGTGGGCTTTGAGAGTGCAAAATGTGTCCTTTTCTGAATGCCGAGTTCATGTGAAAACATACTCCATATGCAAACAACCTAAAATTTATTTGTCTTCGGAAACTTGATGTCCCTAGCCTGTTTAAATGGCAAGTAGGCCATACATAGTGTATTAATCACAAATTCTGTCGCCATGCTTAACACACGCAAGTGGAACAGAAAGTAGGGATTTTAGTGGCAGACAGATAAGTAAAGCATGAAAACCCATCGCTTCTAAATGAAGTCTCGATAACAAGTAATTTAATTTTTGTGGCACTCGCGGGGATGAGATCTCTCAAAAAAGGTGATAATCTTGAAAAATCTAAACAAATCAATTATTTGTTGTAGGCAATAGAAAAGTCTAGACACATGATCAGCCTATGTGTCGAGTCTAGATGCATAGGCTAGTAAAACCGAGAAAAATCTGATGTACAACTTGTATGAAAAAGAGAAAAAATCACTACTCGAAATGGAGAATTTGAAGGAGGTTTTATAGAAATGATTATTGTAACTGTTAAGAGGGGGAGAGAAAAGATATTATGAAACTGTATTTAATAACGAGCTAGGCATATATATTTATATTGAAGATATGCAAATAAAATAGAATCATAAGGTCTATAATTTATTGACTTATCTAGACTTATTATTTATCTAATCATAGACTTATCACTTTAACTAATTTATTTACTAACACCCTTCTCAAGCTGGAGTGTAGATATCAAACATGCTCAACGTATTACAAGTATCATCAATCCATTTTCTTAGAAGTACCTTAGCAAATAAGTTAATAAGTTAATCCTCAGTTCTGATATACCTAAGATCAATTACTCCTTCCTGGGGTTTCTGCCTAATAAAATGACAATCAACCTTTATATGTTTTGTTCACTTATGAAACACTGAATTTATAGCAATATGAGTGGTAGACTGATTATCACACCATAATTGCATAGGTCCAAAGGACTTAATCCAAAGTTGATGAAGAAAATAAGAAATCCACATAAGCTTAGATGTAATATAAGCTATAGCCTGATATTCAGATTCTGCACTTGACTGAGATACAACATCTTGTTTCTTACTTTTTTAGGATGCAAGATTTTCACTGACAAATACACAATATGTTAAAGTAGATCTTCAATCCATAGGATATCCTGCTCAATCTGCATCAAAATAGCTTTCTACTCTACAATGGTCATAGTCTTTATATAAGATGCCATGCTTGGGTGCCTTCTTCAAATATTTTAATTTGTGAATAATTGCATCCCAATGAGAGGTTCTTGGAGAATTCATGAATTAGCATACTAAACTAACTAGGAAAGAAATGTCAGGCCTGATAATAGTAATATTGTTTAATTTTCCCACTAATTGTTTGCATCATTCTAAGTCTTCTAGTAGTTCTCCATCTTCCCATCCAAGCTTAATATTTCGACTCATAGGGGTATCATATGGTTTGGTCCCAAGCAAACATATTTCATTTAAAAGATCAAGCATATATTTTCTCTGTGATAAGAAAATTCTTTGCTTATTTCAAGCAATCTCAATACCCAAGAAGAATCTAAGTGCTCCTAGGTCCTTTGTCTGAAATTTAGTTTGGAGAAAAGTCTTCAATTTTGAAATATCCAAACTATCACTACCAGTAATCATAATATTATCCACATAGATAGTTAGAAGAATACAATCAAAATTTGATTGTTTATAGAAAATAGAATGATCATGATCACTTTTTTGCATCCCAAATTCTATGACCACATTACTAAATTTTCCAAACTAAGCCCAAGAAATTGTTTCAACCCGTACAAAGACTTTTTCAACTTGCACACTTTGTCTTTTTCATACTCCCCTTGAAAACCAGGCAGTTGCTCAATGTATACTTCCTTAAGTAGATCACTATGGAGAAAAGTATTTTTCACATTCAGCTGATGAAGAACCTAGTTTTGAGAGGCAGCAAAAAAAAAAATAAAATAAAATGAATAGAAGTAATCTTAACCACAAGAGAAAAGGTTTAGGAATAATCAATGCCATAAGTCTGAGCATACCCCTTTGCCACTAAGCGAGCTTTTAATCGAGCAACAGAACCATCTGGATTAACTTTTACAATAAACATCCATTTGCACTTAATAAGTTGCTTACCATGCAGTAAAGGCATAACATCCCAAGTCTGATTGGCTTCAAGAGCCATCATTTCGTCCTCCATAGCAGTATGCCACCTATCATGAGAAAATGCCTCTGAAACTGACTTAGGAATAGTAATAGAATCCAATGAGGCAATAAAGTATTGTGATGAGACATGTAAAGATGAATAAGACACAAAGGTAGAAATCAGATAAGGGTGGTTATGGGTACCTTTCTGAGTGCAACTACGAATGCCTTTTTGTTGAGTAATGGACAAGTCAAGATTAGAGGATGCAGGAAGCAAATCTTGTGAGGAAGAAGTCGATAGGGGAGATGAAGTTGATGACATGTTTGTAATAGGTGCTTTACTTGATGTTTCAATTATGGTAAAAGGATGAATTACATCTAATACCTGCACTCTACCAAAGTAAACATACTTAATGAGAGGAAAAGTCCAAGTTTTAATGGAAGAGACTTAAGAATCTTGAGGAGTGAAATACATAAGGAAATGTTCATCAACAAATTAAGAATCTGACATCGAGAAAGAAAACTTAGAAGATCTAAAAAATGGAGTGAACTCAAAACAAAATTAACATCAGAAGAAACAATATAATAACCTAATTTAGGGGAATAACATTGATATCCTTTTTGAGTTCAAGAATATCCAAGAAAGACACATTTCAAAAATCGAGGATCTAACTTAGAAATTTAAGGACAATGATCCTAAACAAAACATATACAACCAAAAACATGCAGAGTGAGAGGAAACAATGTCTGAGAAAGAAATAAAAGAGAATAAGGTACTTGCCTATCAAGAATCGAAGATAGCATACGACTGATAAAAAAAATAGGCTGTAGCAACCACATTTGCCCTAAACACTTTAGGCACTTTCATTTGAAACAAGAGAGCACTAGCTACATCCAATAGGTGATAATTTTTTCTTTCAGCTACTCCATTTTGTTATGAAATAACTATATAAGATGATTGATGAATTATATAGTGTTGTCTCAAATAAGAAGAAAATTTTACTGAAAAGTATTCTTTAGCATTATCACTTCAAAAGTTACATATAGATGTTTAGAATTGATTTTTAATATTGACATAAAAGGTACAAAAAATATCAAACAATTCTAATCACTTTTTCATCAAATAAAGCCAAGTAAGTCTCAAATAGTCATAAACAAAAGTAACAAAATAACGGTAACAAAATTTGGAAATAACAAGACAAAGACCTTAAATATCTGAATGTGCTAACTCGAAAGGGGATACAAACCATTTATTTACTCAAGGAAATAAGATTGATGATGCTGTTTAGCAAGCCGACATGACTCACAATTTAAAGTAGAAACAAAAATTATGTGAAGTGAGGGTAGCAAATTTAGCAATTGGCTGAGCAAACTTTCCATCAAGCATGCATAACCCACCAGATTCGTATCCCCATACCAGAAATCTTCTTCATAAAAAAATCCTAAAAAACACAATGATGAGGAAAAAAGAAAATGTTACAATTATAGGTACATGTTAATTGGCTGATAGAAAGTAAATTGAATGGAAACTGAGGAAGATATAAAACATTAGATTAAGAAACATTAGGTGTGACATGAACTGTACCACTTCTAACAATAAAAGTAATAGACCTATTAGCTAAAATAACATGAGAGGTAAAGAAGTTGCGAAAAGAAGACAAGATACCTGTATTACCTATCATAGGATCAATAACACTTAAATCAATAACCCATTTAGTATTGGAACTAGAGAGATGCACAGTAGGATTACCTATCTAAACTAAAATGGTAGTGGACTGAATGAGTGCTGATTGCTAAGAGACATGGAATTGAAGATATCGAGCATACTCCTCTTTGGATATGATTATTTCATGAGTAGGATCAGACTCTGGCACAAAAGTACTAGTTGTAGTATGTGCAAATTTAGGTGGTGCATTTTTTAACTTGGGATAATTTCTTTTGATATGACCATGCTCTTTGCAATGATGATAGATGTAGACATTATTAGAATCATGCCCCCTTCCTTTTCCTTCTCTACTACTACCACAACCCCTTCTAGTACTGGATTCAATCAAGGAAGATGACTCACTAGGAGTTGTAGATTGAGAAGGCACATTTTTGACATTTCGAAGAACACGATAAAACACATTTACCCATGTGAGTGATTCAGAGCTAGTCAAGATTTATTGATAGGCAGTGTTAAGTTTAGGGATATAGCCATAAAAAAACATAAAGCTCCTAATTGTTTCTATTGAGTCCACATCACCATAATATCCATAATAAAGGAATGAGAGTATTTCACTATTCAAAAAGATGATTAACATCAAAATATATTTGTAAAATATTTTTACCTTTTCCATCGGGTTGGAACAATAATATGTATAAGTTGTATATTTGATGCAGATTATCTTTTTCTAAGTACAGCCTCTCGAGGAATGTCCAAAAGCCCTTGACTGTTTTACAATGAATAATATTATCTTTGACTTCACTTGCTAAAGTATTACACAAGAGGCCAAACAAACATCAATCTTTCACCATCCATTTAACTTTGGTGCCATCCATAGGAGGATCTGACGAAGGTGATCAGCCTTTTCAATCCCCTTAAAGAAGTGTTCAATAGTTGTTCTCCAAGCAAGATATTGTCAACCTTCTACATCCAACTTCTGGTCAATAATTCTAGCTAATGTTAGGATCAGATCTGGAAAGAAGGTTCTGCATTCTAATTTTTTTTCATCCAAAGAGGTTGGATTTTTTTAGTACTTAGATCAGAAGTGGCGTCAACATCATAGATTATTCAACCAAAAAATAAATAAATAAAATAGCACTAGAATTGTAAAAGATAGAAGAATTATAGTGGAACTTTCCATATCAAAGATTTGACCACATAAGAAGGTATGCCAGCTGCCGAAGAAGCTATAAGAGGAAGCATTCGTTAGAGTTTTCTACACGTGGTCCTTACTAGCACTCAAAACTAAGCATGTGCACCACCCAAGGAGATTTGTTGTCCGCCAATCTACTACTTTGTCAGCCAAGATCTATTTTTCTCTACCTCATGCACTCTAAAACCTTCTAGACAGATCTGAACTCTTATGCATATGCCTCTAGATAAATTTGATTTTTCATAAAAATTGACAACTACTAGCCACCATAGATACTATATCTAGATTGTGGATACTTACTACCAAACATGCAATCCAAAAATTATGCCAAATATAAACTGCTATGACTCAAGCATTAGAGAAATGATGAGTTTTGTTTGGTTAGGTTAGGAAGTGAGAAAATATCTAAAGTTTAGAGGGCTCTAAATACCATGTTAAGAGAGAAAAAGAAGATATTATGAAGTCATGCTCAACAATAAACTAGGCATGTGTATTTATATTGAAGATATGTACATGAAATAGAGTCCTAATAGGTTTATAAATTATTGACCTATCTAGACTTATTTCTTATCCTACATAGGCTTATCCCTTATCCTATATAAGCTTATCACTTATCTAATCATAGGATTTTCACTTTAACTAACCTATTTACTAATAATAACTGCCACTAAACTTTGTTATAACTAGTGTTTTTGTCTACCACCCTGATTTTATCTAAAGAAAATTTAAATAATGAACTTCAAGTTTGTTTTACAAAGGCTATTTTCTTGAACCATAGCTAAACTTCTATGATTTTAACATGATTCCATGTGAAGAAAAAAATATCTTTCCATTGAAACAAAGATACTCAATTTATTTTTCCTAATCTTCAAACCTTCAATCATTGCTTCTTACCTTCTACAATTTGGATTGTCCATGCAAGGGAACACTTTGCTTCCAATTTCTTTGGCAACAATGCAAGTACGATAGTAATTGTGTTGAGGTTTAATTTTGATATGAGTTTTTTTTTCCTTTATTTTTATTCATTTGTTAGATTTTCTTTATGACTAATTTTTCAACATTTTCCATTTGATTTTTCCTTTATTTTCCCCTTCATTCTCTCTTTGTTTTGTTGGATTTTTCCATTATTCAATTTTTGATTTGGATATCTATCTATGACTAATTAAGTTTGAGTTTTTGTATTAATATTGCGTTCAATATCTTTACTATTTTAACCAAACTATATATGTATGTTTGTATTGATGTGCGAATTCGATCAACCAAAAAGTCCAGAAACCCCAAACTACAGATTGAATGTAAAAAGAGAAAGAGAGAGGAAGAATAAGGAGACATCAAAAGTTTTTGAAGCTGAGTGTAATGCTTTATGTCCATAGTTATTTTATTTCTCAGTCTTTTGGCTGAGTATTTGTATCTAATGATTAATTGTCCTTGTACAATGGTTTCATCCTCTTTTATAATACTTGGGGTAAATCAATTATAGATAAGGATCATGAATTGATTAGGATTACATAACAGATAATAATGGATTCCATTAAAATAGAAAACTGAACAAATCTTCCTGGATTTAGCATTGAGAAAGCGTGCTTTGAGTTGTAGACTAGGCCTTATTCCTAATGACCTGAGGTTACTACTTTGACCCTTATTGATATATTAGCAACCTGAGTTCATGTCTGAGGACCTAATGCCTTGGTCCAGTGACCTCAATCCTGGATGAGCAGGGCTCTTATTAGTTGGACTTATCCATTGAACTTTTACCAGCTTATTTGTATTATTCCAAAAAATATGCACAACTGTTTATAATATTTATTGTTGCATTATCCATTCTCAGTTACTCTTTATTATAATCCTTTAATGCTAAGACAGGGGATGCATTTGTGTAGCCAAGTGAATACATAGGTAGGTGAGAAAGAAATAAAAGCTTAAAAATAAAAACAAACTATTCTCCATGTCAATCAATGCAAGCTACCTCTAGAAAAAAAAAATGACCAAAATTTATAAATTTGATTTGAGGCACAAATTGACAGCCACATAAAAGATAAGATAAAGAAGTGTAAATAAGTAGGATTTAAGTTGTCTTCTTCCTTATGTGGCACTTGTAGCTAAGTTTTCCTTTTTAGAGCATTATGATACATACAGTGGAAAAAAGTGACTTGTGACTTGGACTAATGTCTTGGGCTTCTATGGGGTCAACTGGACACAAAGTAATGGGGTTATTAAAATACTCTTAATACAAATACAAGATTTAGAGACAACTAGATATCTTTGGTCTTACAAAGAGACGACTATTATTTTTGGAGTAAGTGTTTTGTTCATATAAGATGACCATACAAAAGGTTGCAAGTGTCCATCTGGGCTCAAAAGTGATAAACTCCACTCCTGTGAAGGTAATTGCTATTATATGTATGGTTTAGTCATTCAAGGTCTCCTATGAATAATGAAGGCATGCCAAAGAATTCACCACTTAAGTAGCTACTTCTAGTAATGAATTATTGTAGATTTTGCATTCTGTGCATATTAATGAATCAAGTAAATAGCTATTTCAAAAACCTTATTTCCCTTTATTATTATGCTATGACTATGTTGTAGATGTGGATGAGTGCAAAGAGCAATTGGCTTGCTAGTGTCCAGAGTGCAAATGCAAATATACCAGTGGGAGTTATGAATGCAACTGCGGTGGTGGTTTGTTCTACATGTGATAAAATGATATCTATGCCGACGAGGCTATTTTACATATTTAATATCATGTGTGCCATTTTTAAATGCTTGATATGCTAAATGAGTTATTTTCTATAGAATCATTTAAGAAATGAAACTTAATAGAAAGGTTTGCATTGGCCAGTGCATTACATTCATTAGACTTGATCATTATGGTGATTGTGTTGTAGATATTATTATCAAAAGCAGCCATCAAGATTTGAGATAATAATTAAAAGTTTCTATTATTTGCTTTGGCCTTTCTAAGATTCTTTGGACAATTTCATTATTTATTACTCTTTTTCATCTCTTATACATGTAGGTAAATATAGCGCTACAGTCATCCATGGGGGCTTTGCTTGGATGTTAATATTCATTGTGGCTGCTACTGGTGGGGGACATGAGTTTTACAAGCATATAATCTAGGTACATTTTGTTATAGAAATGTTGTTTGCCCTTTAACTTATGCCTTTAAAAAGAAACCTGCGGTACAGATGTAGGTAAGAAGCGTTCATGTCAAACCTTTAGTTCAAGTGGCATTCAGTTAAACTTCGGATCAAAATTTTAGAACTTAAGGGAGATTTGGTTTCACTTGTATCTAGAACTAAGTGTTTAGTTAAAGTACCGGTGTGTAATACTCAGATTTCTTATGAATCATTTTATCTAAAACTCTTTAATTTCATAGTGCTTGTTTTCAAGTGTTTTGATTTGATAAATTATTCTAGTTATCATTATAAAATAA
>JANHAO010015039.1:0-15017 GCA_026873985.1 Saraca asoca | reverse complement strand
TCAATTGGAATCATTATAGAAAATACTGTAGTATTTGGCCTTTTGAGCAGTTTTTGTATTTTGGCTATACCTTGAGCTACGATTGTCTAATTAATGTAATTCTTGTCTTGTAGGAAGATAAGACACAGCTTTAAAAGCTGAATCTCATAATTGGATATATGAAATTGGAGCTCAAGCTAAAACTAGAATGTTGTCTCAGTTCTGTCTCTTGTAGCTCGACCTCTGAGTACTCATCAAGCAATATTTGGAGTTATAGAAGTCCAAATAAGGTCAAACTAAACCCAAATGGAAGTTAAGACACAAGGCTACAATTCTTATGAAAACTTCTAAAGCTAAATGCATCATTTTGGGCATGCAAATTGAGCTACAAGGCAGAGGTAGAACACTGAAGAAATGGGCCTCTATAGAATGTGATTTTTAGGCCCCAGTTGACATGAAACTTCAGCCCAATGACTATCCCTTACACTAGCTCCACACTTAACCAGTTGTAAGTTAGTAAGTCAATAAAAAACTAGAGGAGCAGTCTATAATGGCACAATTCACACAAAAGTAGTAGTAGCAGAAGATGGTAGCAAGCAACCAGCCCTTCATGATTGCTCCTACTCCACCAACCAGCAACTAGCTCCTTTTTCTTAGTTAAGCACTCTTCAATTTAGTTTTTACAGAAGTCTTTATAGAGTTTTTTTTTAGTTAGTTTTTGAGAGAGTTTCCAGAGAGTAAGTAGCAGGTTTTGTTCTTCTTTTCTCTATAAATTTGTGTCTTCCATGAAAGGCTGAAAACTTGTAATCAGTTTAAGGGATTGATAGCTTGAAGATTAATGTTGAGATCTTGCTTTCACTTTGCAATTTAATTGTTTATCATTTCTTCTCCTTTCCTCTCTATTTTGTTGAGAATTCTAAATTGAATGGCTTCATTTGATTTGGATATTAATATGATTATTGCTTAATAATCACTTGTAGAAAAAGGATGGTAGAAATTAGCTTTTGATGGATTATTTACTTGGTTGAGTTCTAATTTCTTAGGATGATTTTATCTTAATTGAATACTTAATCTTTTTAACCTTAATCAACCAAATGCCAGATGCTTATCTAGTAGAGGACTCATTAATCACTTCAAGGCTTCTTACTGTGATTTAAAGCTAAAAATATGATTAATAATTGAATGAATATTTAGTGATTAAGGATGCATTAATCTCAAGTTTAGTTAATTCCCTTGGGCTGGTTGTTTGCTTACTCTTGTTTACATTCCCACATTGTTGTTTGCTATTAGAATAGTTACTATCAACTACCCCCTCCATTTTTATCTCTTAATCTGATTGTTATTATTAGAATGATCTAGGGGCTCGACCCGGTGTTATCTTATACTACAAGTAGTAGGGTAACTTGGTTATAAATTTTCTAATTTTGATTGGATTCGGCAACCATCACCGACCTTCAGCCAGCAAGGATGAAATCGCATATAGCGAAGTGAGCTCATGCAGGATCAGTTGTTAAGTATGCGAATCGGGACCTAGTGTCCTTAACCTCAATGAGTTGGACTTCTTCCGATGGGACTTAGCTTCCTACTAGGCCTTTGCCAACCTATTTTATGATGCTGGATTTTACCCATAACATATAGTTATCCAAAATTCTTCTTGTAAAATTAATACTTCTTTCCTCTCAATTAAAAATATGACTAGCAAAATTATCTTAAGTTCTCCCTTTATTTAAAAAATATGCCTTTTTTAGTCTCTGATGAAGGTATAATTACAAAAAACCTAGGAGAAGAAATTGTTTTCCAATTTATCAAAAAACCAATTTTCAAGGATTTAAATCTTGTTAAAATCAAAGAAAACTAAATCAATTTTCTTTTTGAAGAAATTTTTCCAAAATGATAGAACAATTTCTAGAAACACCAGTTGTTCTGAACAAAATAGATTCTTTGCAAAAAAGAATTCAAACTCAAATTTGTTCTAATCTTCCAAATGCTTTTTGAAAAAGAAAACAACATATGGTAGATTTTCCATATGAAAAAGATTTTTTTTGGAAAATAAATTCCTACAAAAGCTCGTCCTATCCAGATGAATCAAGAACTTATAGATTATTGTAGAAAAAGAAATAAATAATCTCTTAGCTAAAGGGATTATCAGAAAATCCAAAAGTCATTAGCCATATTCTGCCCTTTATGTCAATAAAAATGCAAAAGTAGAATGAGAAACTTTAAGGTTAGCAATTAATTACAAACCTCTCAATGAAGCTCTTCAATGGCTTTGGTACCCAATTCCGAATAAAAAGGATTTACTAAATCATTTACATTCCCCCATAATATTTTCAAAATTTGATTTAAAATCTGGTCTTTGGCAAATCCTAATTAAACTAAGAATAGTTATAAAACAACATTTACAATCCCATTTGGTTAGTATTAATGTCGTTTGGCTTAAAAAATATCCCGATAGAATTTCAAAGGATTATGAATGATATTTATAATTTACTTACAAATTTTATTATTACTTGTGTTGATAATGCTCTAGGTTTCTCTCAGATCATTGATCAACATTTTAAACATTTAAATGTTTTCTTGGAAATTACTCAAAGAAATGGCCTTGTTATTTCTCAAAAGAAAATTTCTTTATTTCAAGTAAAAATTAGGTTTCTTGGACATTATATTTTTCAAGGAACCATTACCCCAATTGAAAGAGCAATTCAGTTTGCTGATAAATTTTTAGATCAAATTCTTGATAAAACCTAGCTCCAAAGATTTCTTGGATGCCTAATTTTTGACTTCTTTCCTCAAATGTCCAATATCATACACCTTTACATGAACATCTTAAAAAGAATCCTCCTCTTTGTACAGATGTTCATACAAATGTTGTTAAAAAGGTTAAGTTTCAAGTCAAATGTCTTCCATGTTTGCATATTCATGATCCATTTCCATTGAAAATTGTAGAAACTGATGCATTGTTAGGTTATAAGGGAATCCTTAAGCAAAAGGAAAATGACTAAGAACATATCATTGCATTTACATTAAAGCACTGGAACCATGCACAACAAAATTATTCTACCATCAAAAAAGAAAATTTGGCAATTGTTTTATGCATCAACAAATTTAAAAGTTATCTTTTAAAGAAAAAATTTATTGTTAGAGTTGATTGCAAATCTGTAAAAGATGTTTTACAAAGAGATGTAAAAAATCTAGCTTCAAAATAAATTTTGTTAGATGGCAGGCAATTCTAAGTGTCTTTGATTTTAAAATTAATTATATTAAAGGCTCTTTAAATTCACTTCCTGACTTTCTAACTCGTGAATTTTTGCAGGATAAATAATGGCTCCAAAGAAGGAAAGAGATAAAGACAAAATTAAGGATTTGCAATCAAGTTCGGATTTAAATGCTTCCCTAGAAAAGAGAAACAAGTTCAAAAATCTTCATTCAAATGTCAAACTCCTGAGGATTATATCCTCCCAATAAAAACTCTCTAGGCAATAGCCTCCCAAATGTAAAAGCCTTTGATCCTCACCAAAAAGTTTTGGGCAGACATTGCTGAAGAGGAAGTAAATACCAAGGATGTAATACTAAATCAAGCTAAAATCCTTTAGAAAATTAAGGAACTTAAAACCCATAAAATTGTTACTGGTTCATCATTCAAACAAATTACTAATTTTGATTCTTAGCCAACAAAAATCATTACCAAATATTACCCAAAGCTTATTTCTCAAAATATCATCCAAATAGAACCATAATACTAAGATAAAAATCCCAAAAAGGTTTTTCAAAAAATATTTCCAAAGGATTTTCATTTTATCCTTAATGCTTTCAATGAAACTTGGGAATTTTATAAGTTAATTTTGGTTGATTCTGGGTTAGTTAAATTAAAACATAATATTTCCTTAGGGGATAAAACTTTTATAACTCATTCAACTTTTCAAATAGAGAAAATTATTTCTCCAACTGAATGGGGTTAAAACCCTTCTCCAATCAAAAGGTTTTCAATAATAACTTGGGATCTTCTTGGTTATTCATATTGGGATTATCAAAAAGCTTGGTATAATACCATTTACTATCAAAATAAATCCCAAAAACATTTTTGATTATTTTTCTTCAACTAGAATAAAAAAACACATTTGCAAATTGATTTTTTAGATGGTGGGATATATTTGGTCCTATTCTTGAAATTTTTCCTGGTGAAAATTATTCCATTCTTTTTCAATTTTTCTCGAAGATTAATCTTCCGTGGTGTTTTTCATGAGAGTATCAGTATTTAAAAGAAAATCCTTATTCAAAATGGCCAGCTTTCCAATGACAGTTCTATGTCAAATGATGGGGGGTTTATGAATATGCCAATAAAGCTCATGTTTATGAGATTCAAAAATGGTTTGAAGAGAACCCTCATTTCCACAAAAATATGAAGAAGGAAACTCATCAATTTCTCCAAAACAAATCTCAAATTGTAGCCTCCCCAACATCCAATTCCTCTAAGTAGGAGTATGTCTCAAAGCTATAAGAAATTATCCAACAGCTTACAAATATGGAAGAACAGACAGAATCTTGTGCTTCAAATATTTCAAAGGAAGCTGAAAATTATGCTCAATCCAATGAAGATGATTATTTTGGCATCAACCTTAGTGATTAGTTAGCACAAATGACATGCAAATTCAAATGAAGTGGTAATTCACCCAAATGAAATTCAAATGCAAGCGTCGGCATGTGAAGACAAAAGATCTTTCAGCCCTGATAGCTTTCCAAAAAGAGGTCAAAAGATGCTCTAACAACTTTTGGCAAAGCAAAGATTCCAAATTAAGACCAGCCACTATAGCAGCACACGATCGACAATTGTAGCGGTGCATTGTATCATTTAACTATACACCATAGTGCTACACTGTAGCAAATAGTAAATTTTAGAAATTTTATATAAATAGATCCTAAATCCTAAATGTAAGGCATCCAAAAACATCAAACAAGGCTATTCCCCTTCAAGCATTCCCAATTCTATAAGCTTTCTTCTTCAAATATTAATAAAATTTCTATTCTTCATTTACAAATATAACTCTTTTTGTAGTCTACTTGCAATCCGTACTCCTTTAGCTTTTGTTCTTACTTCTTTATTTAAGGGCCACCTTCACAGTCTCTAGTATCAGAGCCTAGGGGGAAGTAAGGATATGAATATGAATAGAAAATTATACTTGCTTTCGTGAAGTTCATGTTAGTTTTTCAATATGAAACTTTTATTCTAGAAAACTGATACACTTAGTAAAACATGAGTTTGTAAAGAAGTATAAGCCCCGCTTATGAGTATGTTTGGGAATAGGGTTGCTTCAATCTCTTATGCTTTCATGTTAAATATAAGCAGGGGCTAAGGAATCTTGATTCAAAGGTTCATATTGAGAAACTAAAATTTAGTTCATTTGGCAAAGTAATTTACTAATCATATTAATATCTTTATGAAACTTGAAAGCTTTGATATTGGAAGTGGAGATTTTTCAATTTTTCATGTGTTGATCTTCATCTTTTCACTTTTTATTCTCTGCATCATCTTCCAAAATTAAATTTAAAGAAAATTTCAAATCTATTTCCAAAGAACAAATTGATTATGAAAGTTTTAATCAACAAATTGATGACTGGGAATTACTTAGGATCCCAAACAAAGAACTTTATAAATCTAATTTTCAATTTTTAAACAAATTAACTTATGTTATAAAAACTAAAGAAAGGTTTATTAATGTTGACCTTTTGAAAGAAGAATTTGTACTTCTCTCAAAGAAAGACCTTGATAAACAAAGAATTAAATATAGTTTTTTGCATCTTGGATATGTTCAAATTGCTACAAAGCCTATGACCAGATTAGGCTTAAATATTGCTATTTTACTGTGCCTTAGAGATGGTAGGCATATAAATTTTGATGATTCCTTATTAGGAGCGGTAGAAGCTAACGTTTCTCAAGCACTAATTTATTTGAACTATTTCCTTGATATCTCTATTTATTTAAGAGAAACATATAAAGATAAACTGCTAATTTTAAATACCAAATTGCATAGATACAATATGGTACCAGGGTTCTATATGTGTAGTATTACTTATAGGATATAGTACAAACTATCCATTACCAAAAATTCAGGTATCTTAAAGCCTTCTAGCTCTAGGGGACAAACAACTTATTACCTAACAGATACCTCAAAAGCAAAAGTACAAATAACAGTGACAAGTCCTTGGAAACGGATAGAATTCCTAGAAAAATAATCTTTAACTAGAGCCACCCAACCTCAACTTCCTAGTCCACAAGTTTCTAGAATAATCCAACATTCTATAGGTTAAATAGATCTTTTCTTTAGGAAAAAAATGACAATAACTCAAATACTCCTAGAGTAACTAAAATAGGAAATTGGCCAAAAATAGAGAAACCTAGAAGATCTGTAGCTTCTAGTTCAAGTATACCAATACATATATCCAGCCTAAAGAGGTCTTTATTTGTTGTCAACCTTGGAGGAATAGATTATACCTTTAGGATTCCAAACCAATTTATTCCAAAAATATTTTAAAAGAAAAAGAAAAAGTTAAAGATGATGAAGGATTTGAAGAATCTTCTTGTCAAGTCCTAGAAAGTGATTAAAATGCGGAATATAAATGGATCTTGTCCTTTTCTCATTGGAGAATTTATATATACCTTTATATTATATTTGGATTCAATATTGATGCAGTAAATATGATTGTGATTAGCAAGATTAAATGTAAAGTAACAGAAAATAGCAATTGTGTAGTAAGGAATAAAAATTAGAAGACACAAGTTTTTAAAGTGGTTTAACTTAAATTAAAACTGCAATTTAAGTCTACTCCACTTGATCTTTCTTAACTGAAAGACCTTTTCGATAAAAAAAAAAACTATCAGAATTTATTGGGCTCTTGAAATGCCAGTTTACATCAATAACAGAAGAAATTGAATAAGCTTCTTGCTAACCTAGAAGAATTATAACAGGCTCTTCTAAACCCAAACAAAAACATAAGAACTAAACAAGCTCTTGCTAACCTATACAGGTTTCTAAATTCCTAGAAATCTCAAATAAAAAGAAACAGAATAAGAAATAGTATGAAATGCAATACCACAGATTTGAGATGAAAATCTTAAACAATCTAAGATGAATTCAGTTAATCTTTGATCAGATCTCCAAAGCTTGATGAAGTAGAGAGAAAACTTATATATCACTTTTATCAAATATTTTCGCACTTCAAGTTATGAAGAAAACTAAGAAAATCATTTAAATAACAATGGTAATTAGGCTGTTGTAACTGCTATAACCATCTGTAATAGAATAACTAATTTCCAGTTGATGCATTAATTATGAAATCGATTATAAGTAGTTACAGCTAATTAATCGGTGTGATAATTGAAGTATAATATATTATTCATATTTTTTACACCAATTATTGCATCAAAGTAAGACTTTTTCTCAACCTTCGATTTGAAACAATTTTGAAAACTATTCTTTAGGAATCGATGTGAACATCGATGTGTATAGACATTTTTAAAATAGAAATCAATGTGGAAATCGATTTGTGAAGAGGAAAATAGTTTTATAAAATTTTATTTTCTTCAAATGATTTTTCTACTTCATTTAGAAAATTTTTGATTGAATCAAAGATTATTTGAAATTCATTTACAAAAGATCCTAAAAAGATAAAGTAACTTCTAATTCTAATGTCAATCTTCTTGAATTACAATTGTATATACTTTGAAAACTTGTAAAATAAATTAAAGTAAATAGTAAAGTAAAATATCAAATAATATGAAAAATTGATTAAAATTATTTTTCAATATCAAAACTAAGGAATATGTGTAGCTAGGGTAATCTAGGCTAACAATCTCTCCTTTTTTATGTTGACAAAAAAATTTAGATTAGTTTCAAAGTAACATTAAAAAAATTATTTATATATTTTTTTGTTTTTCTCTCCCTCTATTTAATTGAAAATAAGATTTATTTAACATTTAAAATTTGTGAGATTTTGAAAATTTTGAAAAAATTATTAAAATTCCATTCCTCCCCCTTTTGGCACATCAAAAAGTAATAATAGAAGTACCGAAAGTCTTAAAAAAAATTGATCAGGATCATCATATCAAAAGTAACAAGATCAATATAGCTTTAGAAATATCAGCAGATAAAGATATCACAATTATCAATATAAAGTTTAAAATCAACATTCATCATAATAGTAAAATATCAAACACATCAAAATACAATCCAAAACATAATAAAAACAGCTAAAGTGAAATGGGGGCAAATGGAACTAGGGAGTACAAATATCAAACAAATAAAAATAACTACTGTGGAGGCATTTCATCCATTTTTTACATTTCTGTTTCCTTGTCCTATTGTTGTTGCCTCAATCTAATTTCTCGAACCTAATTATCAAGTGACTTCATTCTTTAGTTCATTTCTCTGTCTATTTTGTTAACTTTTTCTTCTAAAATTGATATTCTTTCAGCCATGACATTAAACCAAGAGTCTTGAGATTCATTTATCTTTTCATATTGGTCTATCATATGTCGATGCATTCTTTCAATCAAAGTAGTCATTCTGGCTTCAATTTCTGTGGATACTTCAACTTGTGTAGAGGTTTGACCAGTTAACTGTGGAGGTTGACGAGTTTTACTGATCCATTTTCCTTAACTATTTTCCTTGAAATCCATCTTATAAAAGTGTGATGCAGTTATCATTGTGATTGCATTGATTGGTGAGGACAGAATTTCATGAGAAATTTTAATTTTTACTTTAACAAAAAATGGTGTCAGGATCATCCCGTATGGCAAAAAACCAATATCAATTTGTTTTAAACATTCACCCATATATTTTAAAATGAATATGAAAAAGTTGAAATCCAATTGGTTTTTGATGACCTACATTAAAAATAGATCATCTTCCATGAGTTAGGTGAAATTGGTGATCCTTGGCACTAAAACTTTACTCAAAGCATAATGCAAAATCCTATCTTTAGGAGACAAGCTAGTTATCAGCAATCTCCCACTACAATCTTTTGAAGTTGAGTAGGGAAACAACATTTTAATAGCAAGTTCCTTACTGTACTTATTGAATGATCCTGCAGTTAGCTTAGGCATAGAATTGTTCATATTAAATTCATTTGCAAGAGTTTTAGAATCAATCACAATGTGCTTTCTCATCACATAGGATGACAGTTTACCATCAGCATCAACTAAATTAGTATAGAACATCTTCACTAGCCTAGGACAAGTTGTTTCTTTAAAAATCAGAAATATTTCCAGCTTATACTTAGCCAATCAATCAAGCAAATCGGTTGTTTTAAATAACTGATCACTAAAACACTTCAAAGGCTCAACCTTTTTATTTTCAAGAGCAAGGTAAGAAGCATACTCATTTGGTGACATGAAGAGTGCTTCTTTTTCATTTGGTTATGAAGCACTCACTGGGGATTTTTCTTTTCACTTTGTTGGAATCTTGATTCTTTTTGCCATTTCTTATTTGATTGCTGGTAAGAGCAGTTTTTGGTACTTAGGGTTTTGGGTTAGATTTAGGATTTTTTGTTTTTGAAAAGATTTTTAGAAATCAATTGGTTAGAGTGATGGGGAATGATGTTTTCGGTATTTCTATTGAAAAAATTTGATGAAAATCTATTTGGAAATGGGGATTTTTAAGATTTTAGAGAGAGAGTGCTGAGAGAAACTAGAAGGAAAGGTTGAATTTACTGTAGCAAATGGGTTTGACTTTGATTTCATTATTTATAGTATCACACTATGAATCGATGTGTGCATTGATGTAGAGAGCTATAATTCACTAATGCATCGACTTTGGTTTAAATTTGTTCGTTGGATATTCATATGGTAATCGATTTTAAAATTGGTGTGTGTATGAGTGTTGTTTTTTGCATCGATTATGTAACCAATTTATCTAGTAGTTTATAAAAACTTAAAAAAAATTCAGCCTTCTCAAAGTTTGAAAACTAGGCTGAATTGAAGTATATACATCGATGCTTAAAATTAAAAAAAAAATTAAGAAGTGTATCAATTGTGACATCAGTGTAATAACCAAAAATTTTGAATAAATGGAAATCGATTAGAGTGTTCATAATTTTAGTTTTTCTAAAATGTTTTCCTAAAATTTTAATAAAAAGGCATCTTAAATCACTTGAGGTTTCAAGTTCTTTCCCTATTTCTGCAAAACAAATTTAGCAACATCTCCGAAGCTCAAGTTTGTACTTGTAATATACAAATTAAACATGAAAAGTAAGCAGATTTATAGAAAATTAAGGGGAGTTTATCAAAGTCTATCTAACAACTTTCATTCTACATCAAAAGCAGCTTTCTTTTCTCTCACATATACCTGTAAAAACTTAAATCAAATTTGCTTGGCTGGCACCTAGTAGGATTTGGGTCCAAGCTTGTTAGTAGATAAAGTAAAAACTTTCTTAATAGCAGATGATTTTGGTAACCATACCAGTTTTTTATTTTGCTTTAAAAGATATGTACCATTCTTGAATGGGCAATCTCTAATATGGTGTCCCTTATGATTACAGTAATAGCAAGTAATATAGGCTGGGTTCTATCTCTTAGATCTTCTAAACTACTGTCTATTTCCTAAACCATTTTTATTTTTAACATCTCTCTAGTTTTCAAGCATGTCATTTAATTTTTCATTACTATCAGCAAAGTTTTGTACCATTTAATTCAATCTTTCTATCTTCAGCTTGTAAGAATTACAATGCTCACATACTTTGTTTTCATTGACTGATCTTTCAGCTAATACATTTAAATCAGCATTTTCTTTTTCAAGTTTCTCTACCTTTTTAATTAGATTTTCATTTTGATTCTTCAATTTGTTTATTTCCTTATTGGCTTTGGTAAGTGCTTCATAAATTTCTTCATATAAATTATCTAAATCATCATCATCTATTTGATTGCTTGAATCACTTATGGAACCACTGACATAAGAATTGCAATAGGATAGAAGATATTTCAGAACCTGTAAATCTTCATTATGCTTGGCCATTAGACAGTGTTCCTCTTTTTCTTTGTGCTCAATTTTAACTCTGCAACCATAGGTAGTTTCAAGCATATCTAACATTTCTTTTCCTATTTTACGTCCTGAAACCTTCAGAAATTCATTAGCAAATAAGGTACTAACAATAATCCATTTTAGTTAAGAAGCAAGACAATGTTTTCTTTCCTCCTCATCAGTCTATAACAATTTAGATTTTTGCTTGAGGATTCCATTCACAGAGATCATAGGATATTCATATCCAGTTTCTAGTATTTCTAACATGTTAATATCTAGAGCTTCAATAAAGATTTTGAATTTAAATTTCCAAAAATCAAAATTTTCATAGTCAAAAAGAGGTGGATTGTTTAAGGATGGACAATCTAAGAAAATAGCTAAGTTTGAATCCATATCTTAATCAAACAAAGGAGTATCAAGAGCCAAAGCTCTGATACCAACTATCAGGTCCCAGAAAGTTATTAAAATGTGGAATATAAATAGATCTTACCCTTTTTCTCACTAGAGAATTTAAATACACCTTTGTATTATATTTGGATTCAATATTGATGCAGTAAATATGATTGTGATTAGCAAGATTAAATGTAAAGTAACAGAAAATAGTAATTATGTAGTGATGAATAAAAATTAGAAGACACAAGTTTTTAAAATGGTTCAGCTTGAATTGAAACTGCAATTTAAGTCTACTCCACTTGATCTTTCTCAACTAAAAGACCTTTTTAATTAAAAGAAAACTATCAGGATTTATCAGGTTCCTAAAATGCCAATTTACATCAATAACATAAGAAATTAAATAGGCTTCTTGCTAACCTAGAAGAATTATAATAGACTCTTCTAAACCTAAACAAAAACACAAGAATTGAACAAGCTCTTGCTCATCTATATAGATTTCTAAATTCCTAGAAATCTCAAATAAAAAGAAACAGAATAACAAAAAGTATGAAATACAATACCACAGGCTTGAGATGAAAATCTCAAACAATCTAAGATGAATTCAATTAATCTTTGATTAGATCTTAAAAGCTTGATGAAGTAGAGAGAAAACTTGTTTATCACTTTTATTAGATATTTTCACACTTCATGTTATGAAGAAAACTAAGAAAATCATTTAAATAATGAAGGCGGTTGGGCTGTTGTAACTGTTGTAACCGTTTGTAATAGAATAACTAATTTTCAGTTGATGCATCGATTATGAAACCGATTATAAGTGGTTACAACTAATTAATTGGTGTAATAATCAAAGTACAGTCAGTTATTCACAACTTTTGCATCGATTACTACATCGAAGTAAGACTTTTTCTCAGCCTTTGGTTTGAAACAATTTTGAAAACTGTTCTTTAGAAATCGATGTGAACATAACTGTGTATAAACATTTTTAAAATAGAAATTGATGTGGAAATTGATTTGTGAAGAGAAAAATAGTTTTTTAAAACTTTCTTTTCATCAAATGATTTTTCTACTTCATTTAGAAAATTTTTGATTGAATCAAAGATTATTTGAAATTGATTTACAAGATATCCTAAAAAGATAAAGTAACTCCTAATTCTAATGTTGAACTTCTTGAATCACAATTGTATATACTTTGAAAGCCTATAAAACAAATTAAAGTAAGTAATAAAGTAAAATATCAAATAATATGAAAAATTGATTAAAATTATTTTTCAATATCAAAACTAAGGAATATGTGTAGCTAGGGTAACCTAGGCTAACACATCTTTATCTCCAACTTGTTCTTAACTCATGAAGGATTATCTAGAAACTAAATGATTTTTGACCAAAAAAAAATTATTACTGATTTTCAAATCAATGTGCAAACATTAAAAGAAAACTTTTACTCAAAGGAATTCACTCCACAGAGGGATTGGTTTCTTTCAAATTTTTAAGGAAATTCTAAACAACAAATTCATGATTCTTGGTTCAAATTCATGAGAAAATTTCAAACAAATACTCCTTTCTTTGATTGGTTTGAAGCCTATGCCGAAGACAAGCAAATAGATTATTCATTCAATAGTTCAGTCAATATGAATTGTAGATCTACCCAAATCTGTCTACAGTTAAAGAAGAAAAGTATATTTTAGAGTGGCACAAACCTTTCCAAATAGAAACCACAAATCTAGACAAACCTTTAATTGCAACACTCTTCAAGGTGAAAAAGGTTGCTAAACCTATTTCCTCTAAAGACATACAGTCTTTAATGGAACAAAACAACTATACCAATAAGTATTTCCAAACTTTAGGAACTCAGCTTTTTTCTAGTGAAATAGCTAAATCCTCAAAACCTTTAACTAGTAGGCAAATAGATTAACCTCTATTTAAACCTTATGAAATCCCACAAGATAAGTAGAGAGTTCTCAATAAGGCCTAGAGATTTGAGGTTATAGCTAAAATAGAAATAGTTAGAATGATAGAACAAATAGATCAAAAGTTATAAAAAACCTTAGTAGTCCCAGACACTCCTCCGATTGATAGGTAAAGTAGGAATAGTACTGGGAAAATCCAAACTTTAGATAAAGCCTCTGAAATATCATTAGGTGTTGAAAACCTGAAAATAGAAGCTATCAAAACTATAGCAAACTAGAGATGACCTAGAAATCCTTTACCAAATTTTTCTAACCAAACTTCAATAGAAAAGTCACTCATTATTCATAATACTGACGGGAATGATATCTATGAATCAAAAAATCTGAATATAAGATCCTAAATCTCCTCCAACAAATGACCATGTTTACTATGGCCTACCAAACGTCCCATGGATATGTTGATGCAACAGCCATTCATATCTTAGTTACAAGTTTTACTAGCTAACTAAAAGGAAGGTGGGATGAAAATCTCACACAAATAGAAAAGGATCAAATCTTAGAATCAATTAAGATTAATACAAATGGGTTAGTCAAGTGCAATTCTAATGGAGATGAAATTTGAGACACAATAAATAGCTTGATCTTTACAATCACCAAACACTTTATAGGAGATCCCAACTTATGGAAGGATAAATTGGCTGAACTACTATTTGACCTTAAGTGTAGAACCTTAGGAGACTTTGTATGGTATAAGAATGCATTCTTCAGTAGGACTTACTCTAAGTCAGATAGAAACTAACCTTTCTAGAAGGAAAATTTCCTTGCAAGGCTCCCTAGATCATTAGAAGATAAGGTTAGGGACAAAATTAGAAATCAATTCAATGAGATTATCCCATGTGAATAACTTGTTATGGATAGCTTACTATATATGTCCAAAAAATAACTCTGAAAATTTGCTAGGATGACAAAATTCAGAGACAACTAGCAAAAGAAAGGACCCTTAATAGAAAAGAATTAGGATATTAGACCAATATGTTTTAGATGCAATAAACTAGGTCATATAGCCAATTACTATAAATTAAATAAGAAATTAAGGAAATTAGAACTAAAAAAGGAAGTCTTGAATAGGATAAATAGTCTTCTAGTTAAAGAAAGTTCTAATAGTGAAGACTTCTCACCAACAATAGTAGAAGTAGAACTAGAAAATAGCAAAGAAATCCAAAATCAAAATTGTTATTCTTCTGAGACAGAAGAAAATTTATCCTCTAAAAAGGAAATAAATGTTCTTACAAAAAAAATAAAATCTTCTTTTCAAAGTTATTTGTCATCTGCCAAATGATGGGTAAAAGAAAGAGTACCTTCAAAAGCTCAAACAAACCATAGGAAAGCCCTCTTTACCAACCAAATAGGCTGGGATAGACAAATACAACTCAAAAAATGTCTTAGATAGATTTAGTTCAGAAATTTGTAAGCCTGTTACAGTACAGGATTTGCAGTATGAACTAAATCTATTAAAAAATAAATGAAAGAATTAAAGCTGCAACAGCAATATTGTGATTCAATTCTTTCAACTTTTCAAAAGGGTAAAGAAAAGGAATCAGAAATATCGGAAGAAGAAATAAATGATCAGATTTTCTAGACCACTTCCAGTATTTCTATTAAAAAGTGGTATATCCCTATAAAATTAGTTATCAAAGATGAATATACCATTGAAACTGTAGCCTTA
>JANHAO010015038.1:0-15018 GCA_026873985.1 Saraca asoca | reverse complement strand
GGGAAGTTTCCTTAACCTAAGGGGAGAAAATTTTTTGAAATTTCTCAGCCATGGCTGCCCCCTAAGGTCATGGAAACCCAACAGAAGTGACCTTGGTCATTTCGAGTTTGAGGGTGCTTCTCCAAATGCTTTACCCTTTGAAGAATGTCTTCTACCAAAACATCCAAGCCCCTAGTCGTTGGCTAGAAACTTAGTAGCTTGGTTCACTTTTTCAGCCATGCGGATGGTGATTTGAAGTCTACTCTTAGTCAATTTCACCAGGACGTTCACTCCCAGGCATGACGATCTCAACCTGTTCTTGTACACTCCGAGCTTGTGATTGCACCAACATTACGACTATTTTAGCTAGCTCTCCCATCATGTTTTCAAGTTTCTTCTGATGTTGGAGCCAGGCTTGTACTCCATCGATGTCATTGACGACGAGAACTGGTTGGACAAAGCTAGTTGGAAGGATACTAGTGGTTACTTCGATGGCAGGGGCGGTGGAAGAGTTTATCGTCGAAACATGACCCTATAGAGGATTAGGTTATGCATTTGAAACTCTAGTAGCCCTTCCCTTGACCATTATAACAGGAAACAAACTAGGACAGGTGATATCCCCATAGACGATGCTAAAATGTTAATGATAGAATCTGGTTTCAATCCAAACTCCAGTCAACAGGGGATTCTTTTAGGATCTCAAGCTGTTAACCGATTCTAAAATAGTAAATGAGCTAAGTTAGTAAGAAAGGAGGGAAGAGTAGGGGGAAAGCATGAAGGTTTTAATATGGTTCGGCCAAATCTGGACAGAATTGAACCCTACATCCACGGTAGTATATTGACCTCGGTGTAATTCTACAGAGTTTCAATATATAGGCGTCTTCTCTTTTTTAACATTCATCTCCTTCTTGTATTTATAGAGGAAAGGAGGTTACAATTATAATTTTACATGCAGTAAATCTATTACATCAGGCATTTAATATATAAGACAGGACAGATAGACTAAATCCTATAATTCAGCTACTGCAGATTGCCTCCTGCAGGTGGGCCCTGTGTGTCCATTGGACAGAACATGAATTAGTCTTCTGTCTAGCGAGCTCCTAGGTCACTAGTCGCGCCTCGCTAGCCAGATCATTCGGTCTGGGGAAGTGTCTGTCTTCGGGATGGCGAGGTTAAGCTTGTTCTATCAAAAACGAGCTTGAGTTGAGAAGGTCGCTTCGCAACCCGAACTGAAGGCATAGTGATCTGAGTATTCTTCAAGCTGGGTCTTTACCGTGCTTAGGTTGTTCGTAGGTCCATCAAGAACGATCCGAAGTCCACATATAATAATTATATTGTCATGTTGTGAACATGAAAATTATATAAATCAAAACATATAAAGGAATATAAGTAAATCCATTATCTAGATTTCCTATCACATCAACCTTTAATTAATCTGCCCTTCTTTGGAAAAAAAATTGATCTCTTTACAATAATGAACACAAATCTTGTTGACGGTGAAATTCGATTTGTGCAGGAGACTCGAACTTCAGTCAACTGGATGTGAGTTTCAGGAATCAATGCCGCTCCTGAAGTGTTGTGGAAATACAACTGAGAGGGAGAAGATGAAATAGATTAGCCACACTTTTAACGTGGTTTAGCTAAATCCGGGCGGTATCGGACCCTACTTCCACGACGGAAGTTTTATTGACATTGAGCAATTTGTAGGTTTTCTGCTTACAAGATTGCCTCTCTCACTTTCTGCTAACAATGCAATCCTATTTATAGAGGAAGGAGGGGTAACATGCATTAATTATAAGTTACAGTTGCATTACATCAAGTAATAAATAGAAAAGACAGTATAGGCTACAATCTGGCTGTTTGCAGTACATAAGCTGCGGAGGTGGGTCCTTTAGGCTGGTTGTAGGCTTATGACCGTTGCCTGATGTCATATCAGTCATACAGAGGATTAATGACTCAGTACTGGAATTCAGACTTTGCGACCCTTACGAGGCACCGAGGAGGCGAGCTTGGTACTTCTTACAGAGGGGTCAGCGATATCTTGTGAGGAGGTCGGCCATTCTTTACAAGTGCCTTGTTGGGACATCGTACAGCGAGGTATAGCTCGCTAGGGAGGAGCTCACTGACAATCTTCCTTATTTGAGAACCATGAGTCTGCTGCCTCGCCTTGGGGTTAATTTCCATAACACGAAGCTCCCTAAAGGCTTCTTGCTGAGGCGTGGGCTGAGGCGCGGGGACTGGTCTTTGCTTCCTCGGGAACTCGTCCTTACGAGGTCAATTTTAGTATGCAACAAATCTCATTCGATCTCTTTATAGCAATGATCTCAAATCATGTCAACTTTCAGATCGATCTATTTGTTTTAGGTATACTGTTGACGTTTGCAGATTTACTAGCTCTATGATCTAGTTACGAAACACATAGGGAGAAAAGGAAGTTTTGCTATTTTGATGGGAATAACAGCAAAAGCAAACCAGGTTAGAGGTTAGAGTTAGAGATCTCTACTTATATTACAACTTTTATTAAAATAAAATCTTATCAGGTTAAATCCACCTATCATAGTATCAACCCAATAAACAAGCACCACATCACTTTAACACGTGAGCCTCAATGTCATATTAAGCCCAAACTTAATCATCACTTAAATGGGTTAAATTAAACATAAATTTAACATTATTATATTATTATAATCCAAGTTTTTACTATTAACCTAAAATATGTTAGTTCATTAAGGAATTAATGAAATAAAATTCCAACAATGTTATCATCTACCAAAAGTGTGCAAAACTAACAAAAGCTGCGTATTTGATCTGTGACGTGCTCATGACATCATTTATTTGATCTGTGACGTGCTCATGACATCATTTTGAAGGGGTATCTTTGAAGTGTGAATAAAAGAGAAAAATCAAATAGATTATGACAGCTCGTGCTGCTAGCTTGGGGATGATATGAGCATGCACATTTTCTTTCTTTCTTATGCATTTCTGTTAGCTTGAAGGCTAAGGTTAGCCATGATATATTCATCTGATTAATATGACTAGTGTTATCTACTGACTTGGAGTATGAAATTAACTTTGAAAGTTAAATGGGAAACAATTATTTAGTGCATTGTCAAACATCAGCGTTATTGTCAATCCTGAATCACTTCGCTGATCCACTTTGTACAAGTGTACGTCTTTGACATAGTGATGATAGTAACATCCCATCTCATTGTTACTTTGTCGATGACCATAAGAAAAAATAGGAATGGAGCCCACAAAATTTGACTTAACTGGGGCAAAATGCCCATGCATAATATTATATATAAATCTATTCTAAAATATTATTAATTTAATATTTTACCAATATAAGAGAACAGTACTTTAATGTGAAATTTTAATTGAGGGGTAAATATAATAATTTAAAGAGGATAAATTATTTATAACATATATATAATTGTGTGAGAAAATATTATACGGTGATTGCTCTTCCTCAATATATCACATGACTTTGTACACAAGAAAACAGTTTGTATAATCAATATATAAAGCCACGAATATTTCAAGGTGTGTGTCTATGTATATGTCATCCGAATTACCTAAAACAAGAAATTGTCTGCACATAGAGAAGGCAGTTGTTAAAAAAAGGAAGCAAACGAATAGGAAGAAGAGCCGCATGAGCTGTGTCATGCCATCATGTGGTTTGATAGGTAGATTCTATTAAAGTAAGAACATGACGGCTGTGAATGTGAACAGTTGAGACCATGCATGCGCATAGATTGACTTAAAAAGGTTCTCTGTGAATAAAGAAAGGCACATAATGTACAAGACAAAAAGAGCAAGAGGTGAAAGCAATTTATATTATATATTCAACATGTACAAAAAATTAATAAAAATGTTAACCGGTCCTTGGATATACCCACTTAGATTAGAAAAATGACAATAATACAATCCATTCCCTCACTAACCAAAAATGGTCCCATCAATGTTAACAAATACGTGTAAGAAGTGGATTAGAAAAAATAATAGTTGCACAATTCACGTAATCATGGTTGACTCTATCAATTGATATTTTAGTAAGGTAGTAATATCTATATTGTTTTTAAGATTTTTCTATGCTCAAACTTAAAATATTGTGTATATATATATATATATATTAAATAATTTGTCATTTTTACTAACACTAAAAAAATTGGCTCCTTCAATGAAAACAAATTATCCTAATTCCTATTTAAAGAGGTTGGATTATTATGTCCAAGATGCAAAAGAATGGTAAGAAAGCGGGTTGTACAATTTCTTTTCATTTTTCAGAAGAATTTGATCCTAATGTCAATGTGAAATTGGGTGCTTATGAGGGAGGTGCTACGTGGGGATCAAATTGAAGCTAGGTACTGGCTAGTGACTTGTATTGGCCTCTCTCTCTTAGATACCTTAATATATGTGTGTTCTTGCTTCTGAATTTTCATATAAAGTAGGAGACATATCTTTTGCCTTCCCTATATGCCCACGGATCCAGTAGAAACATCTGTCTGCTTTCTATGAACCAAGAAACTCAGAATCCTATCTACACAGAACCGCTAGTTAGCCAAAGCCATAGTTGCTATTAAAGAAGATTCATACAGGTTTGAAAAATGATGTCAAGGGCCACACATGTAGGTTTTCCAAATGTCCCTGATCAAGTTCAAGGGCTTCAAATGTTTCCCATGACTGCTGAAGAATTGGTTTCACCTTCTGACCAAGCAAACTCTAGTGCAGTTTCTCTTTCCACCTCCCTCCTTTTCAATCTCTCTCTCCTTAAAGACAAGCTCAGTCGGGTGCAGGCCCTAGTTGGTGTTCTCATCTCACCAGATGAAAAACTACCCGAGTCAACTTCCATGGCCATAGCCAGCAGCATCAATTCTGTAATCCAAGAAATCATCGTCTCAGCAACTTCAGTGGCCTTCGCTTCCCAACAGATTGCTCTTTGTTCCTCTTCAGGTACCACTATGTCTAATTGCACTGAAGAAGATCAACTGCACCAGCAACAACAATCTGGTGGTGATCTTAAGTTGCCTCAATTAAATTTTGCAAATAATAGCAATAGTATTGAGGCCTTGGATTGGTTTGGAGAAAACTACAACAATTTTAACCAGAAGAAAGATGATAGTAGAATAAGCCTTGCAATTAGCGAAAAAACCAACAATATTAGGGTTCAATGGTCTCTAGATCAGGATGAAACTAATGAAAGATTTAAAAAGGCCGAGCTTTCAGCAGAGAACTATGATATTATTGAGTTGGATGCTGCAGAATTGTTGGCTAAATACACACATTACTGTCAAATTTGTGGGAAAGGGTTTAAGCGAGACGCGAATATGAGGATGCACATGAGAGCTCACGGGGATGAGTTCAAGACAAGTGCTGCCTTAAGCAATCCCAATAAAGGAATGTTTAGTAGTGAGAGCAAAGACTGTTTGATGAATTCAAGGCCGAAGAAGTACTCGTGTCCTCATGAAGGGTGCAAGTGGAACCGGAAACACGCCAAGTTTCAGCCATTGAAGTCTATGATATGTGTGAAGAATCACTACAAGAGAAGCCATTGCCCGAAGATGTACGTGTGCAAGAGGTGCAACCAGAAGCAGTTCTCTGTGCTTTCCGATCTGAGGACTCATGAGAAGCACTGTGGGGATGTGAAGTGGCAGTGTTCTTGTGGCACTACGTTTTCCAGAAAGGATAAGCTTATGGGTCATGTTGATTTGTTCGTTGGGCATGCCCCGGCTATCAATTACTTGTCATGTCCGGAAGCACTGCAATCTGCATATAGATCATGATATATGGCTCAAAATGACGTAGTAATTTATTGATCATGAAGTGGCAATATTAACTGCACAACTATGAAACAATACCTTGCAGTACTTTAAGTTTTGTGTCAGAGTAGGCATGTGTAATAAGCATTTCTTTGTCTATGTAATGAACAACTTTGATTGATGAGGATCGCTCGATGCCTTGTTGAATTATAGTCCAGCATGGTTTCTTCATTTTATGTCTTTTGGTAGATTGGTCATTGGTGTGTATAAGTAATGATAGTCGAGAAGAATGGTAATCATTTACATTATCTGTGTTCCCTAACTATGTATATATCTTGGCTGTATTCTGACTGCATCTCTGAAATTTGGTGATTGAGGTTGACAGTTTGTATATGTAGCATGCATATATATATAGGTTCACGGGGTTGCCTGGAGTCTCGTGTTTGCACAAATTGGTTAATCTGTCTTTGACTCTTCGGATTAGTTGCGTAGATAGAAATTCAACCAAAGTTGTTGACACTTGTTTTTTATTTTTTTTCCTTACAAGTTATTATTTGTCCCTCTAAATTGCTATAGTAACCCCCAATCAAAATTTTATGTTAAAAAATTTTCTCTTTAAATTGGTATTATCAGCAGAATTTAGCACTACGAAGTGGCCTGGCAAAAACTTAGGAGAAGCCGAGTCTGACAAAGGAACGAGTTCGCCAGACCATGAGGTCGCTGTGCAAAGGACCTCAGCTCGCTAAAGACTCGAGTTCGCTGGCCAAACAAGCTCGAAGTCGCGAACCAATAACAGCCCCATCGTACAAGTTCGAGCTTGCTAGGATGAAGCCTTACCCAACCAGAAGTTCACTAAAGTCGAGCATAAGGCCAGCAGACAACTTGCACCGTCATTTTGCAAATACAGCCATTAGGTCCCACACGCAGAAAGCAACCTGTAGAAGTTAATTTATAATATCCTAGGCAGTCTTGTACATTTAATATTTGATATTATAGATATACAGTTTATTTAATTCTATTTGTACCCCTCCATTCTTCTATAAATGGGGGGTTAGAACCATTGTAAGAGAGAGAGAGAGAGGCAAGTATATACTAGCAGAAACTCTGCCAGAATTCATAGTCAAAACTCTGTAGAAACTCCTTCAGTATAATAAAATATTTCTGTGGACGTAGGGTCCAGTGTCGTCCGGATTTAGCCGAATTACGTTAAACCTTTATGCGTCTCTTTCTTCTCCCTCTCTCTCTAGCTATTCAACACCTTTCTATAGCCTCAACAATCAGGAAATAGTTGAGTCCTGCAAGAACCCCCTCTGTTGGCCGGATTTGGTTTAACTGAAATCCACCGTCAACAGTTCGTATAGCTAATATTATATTAATAGTATCCTATGGCACAACAAAATAGATAAAAAAAAATACATTATACATAAATATTGCGTCTCAATCCAAATTTTATGCAAAACTACTACTTTTTGTTATGAAAATGTTATAAAAAAAATGAAAACTGTTCACAAAACAACAACAAAATATATTGATACTACACACTTAATCTTTTGAATACATGTTAAAGTAAACTTATATAAATAATATTCCGCATGTGTGTTTTGTCCACTACAAGAAAATAAAGAATTTCCCATGGCATTTTCCAGGATTTTGAAGTTGTGGGAAGTTGTGGGAAAAGGCATGGGAAATCTCAAAATCCTAAAGTCCTTTCCTTCAACAGTTGTTGCAAGAAACGTCTTGGGAAAGCTGGAAATATCAATAGCCTAGATATCTGGATCTGTCATTTTCTCCTTCTAGCTCTGCTCTCCTCCTCTGCCTTCCATCCATCTCACCATCCAACTAACATATGTTTCATATTTTCTAGTCATCTTTGCTAGTTTTCTTGCTCATCGCCAAAACAAACCTATTTTGAGCAATTATATTCAAATATTTTTGGTTAAAAGTTGAGGTAGTAGATTAAATTTTCTAAATGTATTTTTAGAATTAATTGTTATGTTTTATGTGGAGCTTGAAATAATTTTTACTTTGTTTATTACTTATTCCAAGTAGGTTTGTATTAATTTTATTTTTACAATATTTTTTTCTAATTGATCATGTAATATATATTGATAGGATTTATTTTAGAGTGGAAAAATAAGATTTCATTTCATTTAGAATATTAAGTACAATATTGTATATAATTGTTGGTAATTTATAATGATGTAAATTTGCAAAACTAATTTCAACAATTTGATGTATATTGTTAGCACTTTAAAGGTAATTAGATTAGGAGAATAAAAGATTTCTAACACATGCTATGTATGTAATTACAGTTAACTTATTCTTGGTGTTAGTAGAAATTGAAACATGAACAAAACAACAAGCAGAATTACATGACAAGAATGTGCTATTACAATTTTTTTAGGGTAAAAAATTTATCTTATGCATAATATTTCTTTTATTACTTTCTTAGAACTTAAAGATATGTTATGTGAATGAGATTGAAGATAATGATCTAATAGATGTCTTGATATATTCCAATGGTGATTTATAAAAAGCTAAGTACAATAATGTCCATCAATGGGGTGGGAATGAGGAACGAGGAAGACATAGAGGGAGATGAGGAGGAAAAAAAGGATGATGACAATGGGGAAGAAGATGTTGAAGGAAAAGAGGAATGGTCTAAATAAAAAATATATTATTTTTTAATTTTTAATATTGATTAATATTGCTTTTATTTAATTTAAAATTAATTTTTTTCATAATTTAATTTATTTATAACTTTAATAATCTAATTAATTTTTAATTTTACTCTTTTTCATTTCAATTTAACAATTTTTATTTTTTTCACTTTTTCCTTGATTTCCCACTGATAGTTGTGGATAATATTATTTTTATTTTTAAAAAATAATTTTTATGATAGAAAATTTATGGGTAATTTTTTTTAAAATAAAAAAGATTTCTCATAATTACTTATTCCTTGGGAAACCAATTTTTTTTAAAAACAAAAAAAAAAACAAAGAGCACATGTTGTCTTGTGGAAAATTCTGCGGGAAAAAATTACCTACATAGCATTTTCCTATGATTTTGTTATCATGATAAGTTTTTTTTTTTTCATGGTAAATTTTCTTTTTTCCATAATAATTTCCATGAGAAACTGAGTGATTTCTAATAGTAGTCCCCAAACCAAATTTCCTAGCTTCATCCCTAAAAATGTTGTATAATACTAAACACTCTTTGAAATGAGAAATAAGACCTCATCAATGAAATGTATATTAAAAAATAAAGATAAATTACACTGCCCTCTTTCGAGGTTAGACCTAAATGCACTCTTTTCCCCCCTTTTTTTTTTCATTTTTGTACTGACTTCCTTATAGTCTGCAAAATGATATAGTTCCTTCCCCTATAGCAAACAATTCATTAGTGTTACTAAGGGCTAACCACAAAAAGTAGTTGTTGACGATGAAAATCGGTCAACAAGTAAAGTCCAGTGTACCCCCAAACTGCAAGTTACAAGTGTGTATAAGGGTAAGGAAGAGATAGAAGAAGAGGAAGAACAATGAACACCAAAAGCTTTTTAACATGATTCAACTAAAGTCAGTGTAACCCCTATGTCCACGGTGATTATATTTTTTTTTTTGTGTGGTGGTTTCTCTATGTATTTTAACAGAATAGTACTATAAGAGTTCTCTCACTGTTCTGGCTGAGTTTCTGCATGTATTTTTCACTATATCTATTACAATGATTTCTCTTCCTATTTATGGAGGTAGTAAGGGTTATAAGTATAATTTGATAAATCGTAAATCTATCTTGTCAACCAAAATAGGCAATAAATGCTTGGCAATTCACTGTTGGTTTTTGGAGGCTAATGATTGGGAGAATATGCCTCTAGTTGATGATGGACTTGAGCATTCCATACTTATGCTTGGGACAGCTCATTTGGCAATCCAAGCTCGTGTTGGGTGACCTATTGGTCGTGCTAGTTCATCTCATACTCACGTACAATCAAAATGAGTCTTCCAGAAGATGGCTGGGGTGGCATGCTTCAACCAATGAATTGGAGTCCATCCTCAACAAGCTGGAATCTTGGTCTTGTCCTGCATTCTAAGCTCACAGTTAGTGAGCTGGTGCCTCTATCAAGCAACCTTAGTTTTTTGGGTGATCTGGTCCTTTTTTTGGTTGGACTCATCTCTTGTTGGGCTTTTGCTAGCCCATTTTGTATTGTCCAAAAATACCCAAACCATTTGCCCCCCAACTTTCAATTCACTTTGCGGACTAGGAGTTGTAGTTTGCTAGCAAAGTCCTCATTTGCAGTTTATAGTGTTGTCAAGTCTTTTCTTACAATCTGTCATATTATCATTTCAAGCTTCAATCTTTCACTTCATCTACACGAGGTCATACCTCCTACTGTACATGTTTCATAGCCGTTGGCATGGCAGCTTTTTTTTCTTCTGGACTGTTCAATCAAGAACAACTGGATATCCCTTAGATTCTTCAATGAAGCTAGATTAGTCTATATAAGGTATGAGAAACCCTTCTTCCTTCTCCACAGAATGACTTAATGGGTGCCTTAGTTAAGCCCCCCCCACATTTCTGGATCTTTGGTGAAGCTCTGTAAGATGTGTATGACCTGCTGCGATAGTTCCTCTCCGAAGATCCTGGGAAGTTTTATTATAGGAAGTTCCTATGGACAATTCCTCTTTGAGGATCTCAGGAAGCTTTGTTACATTCCTCCATAGCCTCCTCATGGCCACACTAAATAATACAGCTCTTTCACTCCTATTCTCTGGCCTCCTTCCATGGTGGCGTAGGGTGTATCCAAGTCTCCAAGTACCTCAGGGTGATGAAGCTGAAGGATGTTCTCCTTACTCAGGAGGACTAAAAAAGATTTAAGCAACCACCTTACTTACCTTAAATGCTGATCCTTCCACTCCAAGTACCTTGGGGCACTCAAGTTAGGGAAGAAGCTGTAAGCTTGGGAGGAGGACGAAAAAGAGTTGAAGCAGTTTGGCTTGCTCACTGATCCCGTGCTTGTTGGAATTTAGCTATTCCTCAGTCAATTGTAGACTTGCTTTGATTTGTACCATTGAATCGTCATGTAAATTCACCTCGTTGAAAGAGATTTTTTTTTAATGAAATTTTATGTAATGCCCTTGTTAAGCATGTCATATTGGTGATTTAATAGGTTGCAGATGGCAACATGAATGAGTTCTTGCAAACCATAACTTGATGAGCATTAGATAAAATATATGCCTGATAGGCCAATCGACCTCAGATAGCATAAATTTAATTAATATAAATGGGCTTCAGCCAATAAATCATGACTTAAAAGGATATGTACCATGTTGAATGACCAATCAATGGCATTATCCCATCTTAGTTGATAATGAACTAAAGCACTGGAGTGCCTCCGCTGGTAATGAGTTTAGGCACCGAAGTGCCTAAATGCCTAAGTTAGCGTGAGACTGAGTGCCTAGGTAGATTACACAGATGCACCTTAATCTGCATAAGATTTGGTGCTAAGTAGGTCACACGGATGCACCTCAATTAGCACAACTTGGATGTGGTGTCTGGTAGGTCAAACAGATGCGCCTTAGTCCGCACAAGATTTTAGTGCCCAGGTAGGTCACACGGATGCACCTTAGCTAGCACAACTTAGATGCGGAGTCTTGGTAGGTTGCATAGATGCGCCTTATCTAGCACAACTTGGATGCGGAGTCCTGGTAGGTTGCACGGATGCACCTCAGGTAGCACAACTTGGATGTGGAGTCTCGATAGGTCGCATGGATGCACATTAGCTAACATAACTTAGATGCGGTGTCTTGGTAGGTTATACAAATGCACCTTAGTCTGCACATGATTTTGGTGCCCAGGTAGGTTGCACAAATGTGCCTTAGCTAGCATAACTTGGATACAGAGTGGATCGGGAGCTATAGTCTGTTACTTGTGATCTTTGATCTCGAGGGCCGTTTGACATACTTTCACTCACTGTCTACGACTTTCGGGTTTTTGCCACTGTTTTGCATAATCATTTCTACCTCGGTAAGTGTCTTTGCCAAGCTGGTGACAACGTACAACTGGCATTCAACGAGCCGATGGATTATGGATATTTGATGGGTTCCTAAACCTCGACGGTGAGATTTCACGTAATATGACTTGAGGAGAATTCTTTTTGCCCTTTCATTTATCATTTGAAATTTGGAGCTCCCAAACTCTTCTTCTTCATCCTCTCCATCAAGCCTGCATCCGTTCATTGTTGTCTACTACTGTTGGTGTTATTCTAGCCTACCAGACTATCAATTTGAGTTTTTGACCTCTAAAAATCAGCTTTGTGTTCATCTCAGGCCTTCTCTTTTAGCTAAAATGGTGAGTTTTCTTTCTTCAATTTGTGGTTTCTGGATATTGTTGTTTCGTGGTTTGTGTGAGACTTGCTTACTTATGTTGAAAAATTTGAATGCTGGATGAAGCTGTCTGCCTATGCATTTTCTTTTGTCTGGTCTCTTATTTGATTCGTTAGCAGACTCTAAGGTTTTCGATTGTTGTTTCGAGTCCTTTATCAATTTTCTAGGTTCTAGTGTCCTAACGGTTAAGTCCCCTTTTATCTTCTGGAGTCTAGGTCTTAGATGTGGTGACTTGAGGCATATGTGGCCTACCATACAGGAAATCTCTAGTATTAGTTTTCTTGGTATGGTCTACTTTCAATGACCTAACCACCCTTTCTTTTTATGTAGATGACAGCTCACAAACGTCGAGATCATCGCATAAGAGTGATGAGGAACCTAACTCTCCAATCGAGATCATTAAGCTAATGCAACCTATTGGTGAACCGACCTCAAGGAGTAGCGAGGTCATTAAGGGGTTCAGTGCTTGCCTAAACCCCATTGAGGGCCAGGGGGATCACTCAGTGTTCAGCCACTACATCTCGACCATCAACTTCAACAAATTCCAAGGCATGATTCAAACATTTCGGCTCCCTAAGGGATGTCATATCATGTCGCCCTCTCCTAGTGATCACACAGCCTATCCACCCTGAGGGTTTGTTACAATTAGCCTACAGTATCTCAACATTGATTTTAGGTTCCTGGTGCACCCTTACATTGTTGATTTATTAAATAAGTTGAAACTCTGTCCCTTCCAGCTCACTTCAAACTCCTACTCCCAACTCACTTCCTTGGCACTTGTGTATCTGAGGAATAACCTCCCCCCACTATTTGCCAGGATCCTTTATTACCTGTATAGCATTAGGAGTATGGGTCTGTAAGAGGGGATCTACTACTTTTTAGCTCGACAAACTAAGCATAGGAAAATTTTGCTACAGAGTGACGCCAAAGGCAAATCCCATGTAGGGAATTACAAAACATATTGATTTTTCATCTCTTATCTATCTCTGTAGTACCTTAACAATTTTGGTTTTGTTCTTACTCCTAGTGAGTGAACTATGGTCATGCGAGCTTGACAAGCTTTTTATACTTGCTCTTCTGGTTCTAACACTTTTCATTTTTTTTATCAGTGCGGTTGGCAAGAAACTAACTCCTGAGGCTAAAGAGCTTAGGATTTTGGATCAGTTTGCTACTTCGGACAACTTATAGAATGACTTCTAATTTGATGAGGGTCTACTGTGCTCACATAAGCTTGCTCCGGCTCTAAGTACTAAGCTCACTAAAGAGGTTGGAGCCTGTCAAATTAAGGAGATCAACCTAGTGAACTTCAAAGATTTCAATGATGCAATGAAGCTCATCCTTCAAAAGCTACCACTTGATGTTTTTGCATTGACCTCATCGGCTCCTGATGTCGATGAAACTCTCGCTACTACAAGTCAACCCTTGCCCCTAGCAGTTGCATCCTTGCAGGAGTTGACTCCCACTTCACCTCTTGAGATGGCTGCTGCAGTCAAGGTCATATCCCCCTCCAAGCCCCCTACCAAAAAGTAGAAGAGGGGCAAAAAGAAGAAGATTGCTACCTCCTGAAAGTGGATGGTGCCTAAGGTGGAGACCAAGAACCAATTTTCTGGCCTTGGTCTAAAGCCGGAGGAGTACCTCCACTTCCTTCTGTAGAATATCAATGTGGTCCTCAGGCCTCACAATATGGCCTCAACATTGGAATCAGAGGACTTCTCAATTGATAGGTTGCTAAGCTATAGAGCTCGCGCACAACCTACTGGTAAGTAGAATCCCATTATCTCAGTTCCTTTCCCCTTTTTTCATAATTTAACTTGACTGTTTGGTTTTTTAGAACTTGTTGACAATAATGAAAGTGAAAAAGATGTTCTAAGATTGGGAGGTGGAAAAGGCAAAAATTGAGAAGGACCTAGCTGCTGCGACCACCAAGGTGTTGGAGTTGAAGGAGAAAGTTAGAGATGCTGAGGTCACTCTATCTCATGAGTGGCAAATCATGAGGTCATCGCATTGAACCTTGGCAGAATAGTTAATGAGCTGATCAAAATAAAAATCAACTTGGATTTGGCTATTCAATAGGCCAAGGTGGTGACGAAGTGAGTTGAGATCGCTGAGAAGGAGCTTGCGGCAACCAAAAGAGAAGCTATTTTTTGGAAGGAGGAGGTCACCAAGGTTAAAGTAGAGATTGCCTTGCTGGTTGCGAAAGCAGTAGAAAAGGTGGAGTTTGAAACCCACTCCTCCTTCTTTTAGACCCTGTGGGAGCAACACCTAAAGATGGACTTCTTCTTTTTTGGTGTAGAAGCCCTTGATCTTGCCAAATCTTCCAAAAAGGGTCTAAGTCCACAATTGAAGCTTCTCCCACGGAGGGTGCCACCCAAAGAGAGAGTGGTTCACAAGTCGTGGAGGCCACTGGTGATCAAGTGATAGATGACTTTACTACTTCTCTTACCAACCCTTTGCCTTGAGAAGGCCCAGCTCCTGAAGATCTAGCTTCTTAGGCTATGACTCTATAATTTCCTTTCTGGACTTTGTATCTATTTTTGGATTTTGTATAAATTTGCTTCGTTGAATGAACTCGGGCTTTGTATTGAATGAACTTCTGTGATATTATTACTTGTTTCCTCTCAATCCCATAATTGATTGCTCCATATTCATGACTGGATAAATTTATATGAAAATAAATGCCTAATGAGTTACACTTCAATTAACATTCTTCGTTTGATGTATTTCTTGCTTCACGTGCAAGACTTTGTTGAAATTTTACTTAGAAACAGACAAATACAGACATAAAGATTCAAGGATATACTCAAGTGCTTTCACTAATGTAGGTCCCAAACAGGTATAGTAAAAAGTGATAAGAAATTTATATAGCGGAAGCAAAATTCGATCTTGCCCTTTTCCCGTTG
>JANHAO010015037.1:0-15020 GCA_026873985.1 Saraca asoca | reverse complement strand
TCACAATGTTCCAAACACAAAATCATGTTCAATTCACATATGGGGTTAACATGTGAGGAGAATTATTTACTCACCTCGGATATTGTAAACTATCTACTAGAAAATTCCAATGTCCTTAACACAATTACTGGGATGGTTCTATAGCCAATTAACAGCAAGATTTTTAATTTCTAGCAACACTACATCTTAGGGTTTCTATGTAAATAACTTGACATTTAATTACATGATCACTACGGAATAAAATTAATGATCTAGGAATGCTCATCAGGTCCCGATGTGTTAGTGGCCAGCTCGCTGTCGACCGAAGTGTTGCCAGTGGCCCAAATTTCAATGACTGGCCGAATATGCTAAATAGGGAGGAGGAGCTACTTGCACTTTTGCTAACTAGAGTAGTTGCTATAGGCTGAGTCGATGGAGGGAAGGTTGTCCGTCACTCACGGCGACGTCGACAGGCCGAACCGGAGCTGAATAGGGGAGGCAGGCTGAATCGGAGCTGAACAGGGGACGCAGGGTGGCGTCGGCTACGATTGAGCTCGTCTGACCACGGGGAGGCATCGAGGAAGATGGTGGAGGGCTAACAAAGGCTGACCGTTGTGGTTCACTGCTGGTCCAAGCTTAGGCCACCAAAAGAGTAAGAAACACAATGACGGGAAAGGAAGGAGCTTCAACTCACTGAAGGAGGATGGTGGCCAGCCAGAGGATGCCAGAACACCGAAGGAGATGCCAACTTGGCCGGAGAGAGAAGAGAGAGTAGGAGAGAGAGGGAAGAGCTTTCGAGAGAGGAGAGAGAAGGGAGCATCGGAGAATTTAAAAAAAATCTGGCGGGGGAATTTATAAAAAAGGCAAGTGGGGAAATTTTTAATTCAGCCCCAAAACTATGCATACTTTACAATTTCACCCCATCAAAAATAAAACTTTTCATTTTAGTTCCTACAAAAGCTTTTCATTTTAGTCCTTCTTTCTTTTTTCTCAACTTATTACAAATTGCAATCGAAAAATTTGGTGGCTAAAGAATCTAGACGTAATATGGCTACTGAAATATTTGATCGCAAAAAAATTTCTATAACAAATACAAAATTTTCACAATTTGCAACTATATGATGACCAAATAGCAACTAAAATTTTTGTCACCAAAAAATTTGATCGTTGATTTGGTGGCTAAGTCCAAAAAATTATAATTTTTTTTTTCTTGGCCAATCATTCGCAAAGTAGTTTCAATTCGGTCACCATTAGTAATTGAAAAAATTTGATCTCTATTTTCGATTGCTAAATTAGTTCTAACCTTTGTAAAGGTTAAATAAAAGAATCTTTGAATTATAATAGTGTAAGGAAAGAATATGAAAAAGAAATTAATTCTAACCTTTTATATATACAAAACTTTTGAAGTTTATAATTCTCTACCTTGCAGACAAAAACCTAATATTAAATTCTCAAGTTACAAAAATTTTAATGCCTCTTATTGAATTCTCAAGTTACACAAATTTTAATTTAAGGATTTAGAAATATTGTTTTCTCAGTGATCCATTATCCAGAGAATATAAGAAGAGAATATTAATATGAAGCAATTCTATTGATTTTTCCCAGGTAATAAACACTATTAATTGAAAACCCTTCCACCTTGAATTATTTAACTCACTTGACGGAATTTAAATTTTAATTAGTAAGTCTTGTACCGGTTTTTTCTTCAACTATACAATTACAGAAATAGTGTAACTTTAACAAAATAAATTATTTAAATGTTGTTTGGGAAATTACATTAAGCATATAAAACCATGAGCAGATGAGCTCAACTCAGCTGCTTACGAAGACGCAGAATATGAGTCGAAGGCTCAAGACAGATTCTTCGAGTCAAATCATTTTTAAATTTCACTATATTCTGAAGCTGCGGTCTTTAGTGGCTAGTTGGACAGTATCTTTATTTTTAGACTCTACACTGCTGATGAATCTTAATCCCATCGATTTTTTTTAACGTAGAGTTGAATATCACGTTCTTTAATAAAGATTGTGGGATTTATAATGGCATCCAATTCCTTTATAAGATGATGTGAGAAATAGAATGTATAAATTAATTGTAAAATTGCTTCACTATATATGGTTTGTTTGGATAGAAAGAAGCGACGGAGTCAGGACCAAACATTAGTAAAGGTCAACATTTTTATATAATAAAATGTCAAAAAAATTACTTCATAATACACTATTTAATATATACATATAACACTTCAATAAAAAAAATCAGAAATTACAATGAGATTTGTGCGCAAATGTTACAAGAAAAAAAAATATATAACATCTTTCTATCAACAAAATAATTCACCCTAAGTTATAAAAAAAATTAATATTTCTTAAAAATAAATTAATTTGAAATTAGCGAGCTAAAGCCTGTTAATGGAATTATCTATGAAAAAAATAAATATGAATCTTATGTATTTCTACTGCCATATGTGTACAAAATATATAAACAATTTTAAGTGATAAGAATATTTTAGTGAAATAAATGACTTATTGTGAAACTGCCATACCTAAATTTTGATCTTTAATCTTATATCAATTATTTAAATTAAAATATAAAGTCATGTGATTTGGAATTGTTATTTAGTTTTAAATGATATTTTAATTTGGATTCTTTAAGGAAAATATAATGGCAATAATTTCTTGGTTTTTTCTCAAATAAATCACTCCTCTCATTTAATATGTGCTTTTAATTTATGATAGGATTAAACTATTTTGTTGCTCCCTATATTTTCATTTAATTTTTAATTAGGTTATTATAGTTTAAAATATTGGAATTGAATCTTTATACTTGTTGTGCGTATTTTTTGGAACTATACCAATGGGTTAATAAAAGTCCAATAGACAAGTCCAATTGATAAGGACCTAACTCACTCAGGATTGAGGTCATTAGACTAAGGCATCAGGTCGTCAGACACGAACTCAGGTCACTGGTCAACAAGGATCAAAGTAGCAACCTCAGGTTGTTGGGAAAAAGAACTAGTCCATAGCTCGAAGTATACTTTCTCAATGATCAACTTAGGGAGATCCGTTCAATTTCCTATTTTAATGGGAATATGTTATTATTTGTTATGTAATCCTAATCGATTCATGATCCTTATCTATAATTGATTTATATTCAAATTGTAATACCCCAACTACTATAAATAGGGGTTAAAATCATTGTATAAAGATACAGAAAAAGATCAACAGATACAAATACTTAGCAAAAAGACTAAGAAGTAAAATAACTATGAACGTAAAGCATTGCATTTGGCTTAACCATGTTGAAAACTCCTGGTGTCTTTTTGTTTTTCCTCTCCCTTTTTATATTTAATTTGTAGTTTGAGATTTCTGAACTTTTTAGTTGATCAAATTTGACCGTTAACAATACTTATTTTCATTTTTAATTGGATACTTCCTATTACTTTCCAATTAAATTTCTTTAACAATTAGCAAATATGAACTTTTTTTATGTAGCTTAACAATTGTTGATAAAAGTTTGAAATTGAGTCCTTATACTTATTTTCATTTCTAATTGGATACTTCTTGACAATTTTTGGTTAAATTTCATTAGTAATTAGCACATATAGAAAACGTTTTGTTATTGTATCTTAATGATTATTAATAAAAGATTATATACCATTTGGATTTGTATTTTAAATGACAAATAAGATAGGGAAAATTATGACACTTTTGTGGAATTACTTTATTTTTAGAAGGAAAATTAGAGTCTTGTGCCTTCTATTTCATAAATTGTTAACAAATTATTGTTTATGTGTGTCAATTACTAGCAAAATCTAATTATAAAAAAACTTCAATTAGCATGAAAAATTCCATCAGTAAATTATAGAAATCCTTCACTAAATAAATTATTGACTTATTTATCAACAAGAAATGGGGACATTCATAAATAGTACATCAATAAATCAATTAGCACAAAAATGGTTATTTAGTCACTAACTTTTGTCAAAAGAGTCCATCAAGGAACTTGCCCTTCATAACAACTTATTTTATCGAAAAAATAATAATAAAAAGACAATGAACATAATTTAGCAATGAAAAGTGCATCAAGTAAACAAAAAAAAATTCAATTGAGTGACAAATATGCCGTTAGCAACTCCTATTTTTTACTAATTTATTGACAGAATTATCCTGTAGTAAATGTGTTCCATTGCTAGTATACATATATCAAAACATATAAACATATATATATATATATATATGTATGTATATATTAAAACTAAATTGATAAAGTAGCCAAAATGTCATGCTTATTAAATATGCTAAGATGTGTAGTTTTTATGCCATTACAACTAATTATCTCTAGAACGTTTATAGTATACCAGCAATGGTCTCATTCACTAGTGTGCCACTGATACCCTCACCACCTCCAACTTTAGAGGCTAAATACTCAAACCAATTAATTTGATACTTACCAACCAATTGTCGCGATTAACTATTCATCATAATGAATTATCCTTTCACATCCAAATAAACTATAGTAGTTAATACTTCATAGATAAGGAACCATTTATGTAAATTATAACAATTAAACTTAAAATTGTTATTTAGTTTAAGACTAACACATGTACAAAACCAATAGAAATGTAAATTTGAATGTGCTTTGTCAATCTGATAAGCCAAAATGTCAAACACATACCGTAAGCAAAATCTAAATGTATTTTGTATCCAATAATTTCATTTAGTTGATTCACTATTTAGTTTACAATCATATATGCATAAAAATGGCATCAAGCATACATCAAGTGATTTATTTAATTTAAACTCACTTTCACTCATATTCGATGTCATAAAAGCAAATAAATAGATGTAAAACCCCACCTAGTACCCCTTACTAGCTAGGATCTTACTTAAATTATTGTCTAATTAAGCATGTTTTGTTCTTTATCATTCTAGTGTGTGAATATAAGAGTATAAATTTTATTTTAAAGCATGTGAATTTATGAAATGAAAGATAGTAGAATCATAATCATATAAACTTAAACTATGATGAAAATATATAATCCCAAGATAAGATAAAATATCCAATATAAAAACATATGTCGTAACCCACCCAAGGGTAATAACTCAAGTAGTCATATGTAAGGCTTTAGAAAAATCATGATGAGCCTAACTCTTTCTAAGCTAAAGTTAGAACTAATCCTAAGCTTTATAAAAAAATAGTGAAACCATCACACAACTATTAGAATATTCTATCAAATTATCCTTCAATAAACAAGGTTGGAATATCTGGCTGTGCCCGGTATTCGACTTTCATATTGTACACAATCTGACTCTCATATAAGTCCATGAATAGAAAATAGCAAATATATATACGAACAATCCCTTCAGGTTGAGTCACGATCATTATCAAAGTTTCTTCACATATCAACATCTTATGGAGGTGGTGCAGGAGTTGTACCTAAAAAACTTTATAACAACGAGGGGAAGTCATATAGACTTTGTATTCCATACAAATGGACACTAGTAATCCTAATAGTCTTCAATGTCTTGTCCGTTAATTTACTTTACATAAAACACTTACTTACATCATTAAAGAAGTATTTTATCTTATTCATTTAACACTTTCAAATTCTTAAGCATTATATAGAACATATTTTATTTAGAATTTAAAACATAATCATGCTTAATGTATTCTTCTTTCCATGCAAGTTCATCCTCGCATACTTTATTTTCATGTCTATCTCACTTATGCATAATTCTCTCATATTCATCCATATAAATGCATAATCATACTCTTTCTCATATTCATGCATAATCTCATTTATACATAAATAATAATCAAAATAATTTAAGCATAAACAATACATGCATTCATAAACATATATTTTTTCACCTTATTATTTTTAAACTAACATTATCCGTCTCTCCTCCCCTTATTCCTCCATTATCAATCCTATATGTCTCTCCTCATATTTATATAACATGCTTTTGCATGCAACTATTTCATCCCCATGACTCTTGTCATGCACATGGTCTTTCCATATATATAATATGGCCATATCTCATCATGTGATCACACTTTTAACCATTTCTCAGTTCATCACATCCTCGTTCACAAAGCCTTTGGTGCCTTCACATACATAATAATTTTGAAACAATTATAACCCCCTTCTAAAGGCTTGGCCGAATCACATGCCACAATGTACCTTGGATTTTATCTTATCTGAGTCTTTAACAATTATTTTTAAATCACTCCATTTCAGCCTTAGTTTTATTTTATACTTCTAAGCCTAATATTGTAACTTGTAATTATCATGCAATAATTATTTTACTTATAACATAGATCTATAAATGCATACACAGCTAATAAAAGCTCATAAAGCCAACTAGAGTCCAATAGATCGATTTTACAAAACATTGCCATCAAATAAGTTAAGCTCATACACATATTATACCATGTGTATCCAACAAGAGAGCAAGAAAGTAATTAGCCCCACTTGAGCGCTTGAGTTTCAGCCATAGGGCCTAATTCATTGAGAAATTTCTCCTCTCACATCACACAAACAAGTTAGTGACCCAATTGATAAACTAACACATGCAAAGTTTAAAATCATGGGTTTGAACTTCTAAATTCACAAATTGGAATATACAACAAACTTTTCAATCCCATTAAACAAAATCATATCTAATTCATGTATTCTCTCATGCTTGTGGCTGAACCTCTTATCTAAAATTTCCCCAAATTTTTCTACACATGCAATTTCATCATACTTTTAAGAAATTTTCATACAAAATTTACTAAACAAGCAAACTATGCATAACTTAAATTTATAAATTCCTCATTCATATTTCCCTAGTGGCTGAAGCTCATGCTTCCATCCAATTTTTCAATCATTCATACAACTTAATACATGCAATACTCATTTATGGTCCAAGAACAATCATTCAAGCAATTTACATAATCATGAATACTATAGTTAACATACATGGTCACAAAAATCCATTCTTTATTCTATAATCTAACTCAAATAAAATTTTGAATTCCAAACATTTACCAAACCCTAATGGCTGAACCTTACAACTATGTTTTGGCAAAATTTTCTTTCCTCTATCCATTTTCCCAAAGTGCTGAACCTACCTCTAAGATTGTAGGTTCCTTTATTCATGAAATTCAAATCATACTTGGGTTTAGTTGCATGCATATTACAAAACTAACTTAAATTTAAGCTAAAGCATCCATTATTTCCTCTAGTGACGGAACCTCTAGTAGATTTTTAAGCGGGAATTTTCGCTTCTATTTTCAACATTTCAAACATGCAAAGGTCATTTTTAATACATCTACTTATATTTATACATTTTTCATAATTAGAGAATGCTACATGTTCTTTTTCTCTAATTTTTTTTAACAAAATTATTAAGAACAATTTAAAGGTTCCACTTTAATTACAAGGCCAAACTATCTGACCATGCTAAATGAAGTTTAGTGGATGAGTTAAAATACTATCAAAGTAAGCTTGTAGAGTGTACCTAATTTGAAGAAGATAAGCTTGGTGATGGAAATAAAAGGCTTGGTCTTAAAAGAAAAATACCCAAAGTTATATAACAATTGACATGCATGAGAAAAGAAGATTGCAACCACGAGATGAAAAACAATTACTTACTTGAAATTTTTTTTAAGTAGAATAATGGAGCTCTTTCTTAACTAGAATGGGTGGCTTTTCGAGTGGAGAGGGAGAAACGAATGAAATATATTAAAGATAATATATACATAAAAATAAAGATCTTTTGGGCAAGAAAGTTCTTTTAATTTTTTTTTTTAGTAATTGATAATACATAAAAAATTAGAAACAATATAAAGTTATTACTTGAAACATATTAATAAGATATAAATTTGACAATTGAAATATATTAATATTTATTGATTATTTACTTTGATACAATGTTATTAACCTAAGTTAAAATAAAAAAAAATTACTTATTAGATAAAAATTGAAATATTTAATCTTTTTATTGTGCATCAAGAGAACTTGATAATTCAAATTTAATATATCTAATAATACATATATTATTTTCTGTTATATGTAAAAAATCAGTTCGTCCTGGATGGACACGCGAGAGGCCCAAAAGCGACAAAAGGACCGGTTGGAAGAACTGTCCGAATCACTACGCCTTCAATCCGTGCCGTGAGTGCGACACCTCAACTCAAACTTATGCCTGACAGAGCGAGTTTGACATCTCCTTCCTGATGATGTGCACGACCCCGAATTGTACGATCCAATCAGCGAAGTGCAACTAGTGACATAGGGTTCACCAGATAGAAGACCAAGTCATACCCTGCCCCCAATGGACAAATGGGGCCTGCCTGTAGAAGGCAATCTGCAGTAGCCAAAAGAGGAGATTTAGTTTGTATATTCTATCTTATACATTCAATGTTGATGTAACATATTTACTGCACATGAAATTACTATTGTAACGTCCTTTTCTTTATAAATATGAAGAAGGAGCCTCCTGTGAGAAGGGAAGAGAACCTATGCCGAAACTCTGCTAAAACAGAGACTGAATACTGTAACTTTGTAGAAATATCATCACAATAACACGCTACCATGAACGTAGGGTTCGGTGATACCCAGATTTGGCTGAACCACATTAAAACCTTGTGTCTCTTTATTGCTTTTCCCTTCATCTTTGTTCATTTTGCTGTTTTGTTATGCCTGAATCGGATATAGGTCAGAGATCCCGAAAGAATCCCCCCATTGGCCAGAGTTTGGAGCCTAACCAAAATCCAACGTCAACATTTTTGGCACCGCCTGTGGGGATCTCACTTATTCTGGTTCATTTCCTGCTGCAATGGGCAAGGGAAGAGCCACCAGAGCTTCAAATGTGCAACCCCATCCTCCTTATGGTCTCATCTCGATGATAGACTCCTCCATTGCCTTTGTTGTTGGAGCAAATCCCAACATTCTTCCAGCTAGCTCAGTACAATCGGTCCCTACTGCCAACAACATCGATGGATCACGAACTTGGCTCCAGAGCACATGATGGGAGAGCTGGCTAAAATTATCACAATGTTAGTGCAAGCACAAGCCTAAAATGTACAAGTATGAGCTAAAACTGCCACACCCAAAGTTGAATGCTTCATAGAAATTGATCAGGAGCAAACCTCAAGTTGCCGTTTACATGGCCGGAGAAGTGAACTAAACCACCAAGTCTCTAGCCAGAGACTGGGGGGCTTGGATGTTATGGTGGAAGATCTCCTTCAAAGAGTCAAGCATTTGGAGGAGCACCCTCAAGCTTGAAATGACCAAGGTCACTCTGGGGAGTGAACCCCCTTCTCTAGGGAAATCATGGAAGAACCCCTTCCGTGCAAGCTCAAAGTTTCAACCATCCCGCTGTATGACAAAGATAGTGACCTGCACAATCATCTGGACCTGTTCAACATCCAGATGGACCTTCAAACCTACAATCCCTTGATCAAGTGTCGCGTCTTCCCCGTTACTTTAGGCAAAGCCTTTCGGATGTGGTTCAGGAACCTCCTAACTCATAGCATCAGCAGCTAGAAGGAATTCCAAGAGAAGTTTGTTAATCAATACTGGGCGTTGAGGAAGCAACTTATGCCCTCGTGCCACCTCACAACAGTCTTCCAGGGTAAACATGAAACATTGAAAGAATATATCGCTCACTTCAGGCGTGAGGTCAACAATGTTGAGAAGCCCTCGGATGAGGCTATCCTGACTGTCATTTCAACAGGACATTACAGAGATGAAAAGCTGTTCAAGAGTCTGTACAAAGGCCTGGTCAGCAACTTAGGTGAGTTTTATGAGCGAGCCATAAAACAAATCAGATGGGAAAAGACTTTTAGTCCACAAAAACCCAAGCTGGGCAATTTGACCTAAAATAAGAAGAGGGGTCACCATGGAAACGAGAATGATAGCTCCGACCACTAGCTTGCCAAGAAGAGTAAAGATTAGAGACCCTTATTTCCAGCTCGCCATAGCACCTACAGCATCCTCAGGACAAGATCTTTGCAATGGAAAGGGACAAAGAGGATTTCAAGAAGCCTCCACCCTTGAACACTCCTAGCAAGTCCAGACTTAACCGAGGAAAATTCTATGCATACCACAACAAGTTTGGCCATGTCACCTCAGAGTGCTAGGCGCTGAGAAACGCTATCCAGGATCTCATCAAAAGAGGTGGTTTGCATAACTACGTTGTGCATCCTTCCAAGCAGTGGCTTGAACCGCCTCGTCAGGATCCCGAGCAAGAGCAATCTCCTATTATTAGGGCAATCTTTTAACTTTTGTAATTATATAAATTATGTAAACATTTTGAATACTCTACTAATTTCAAATTTTTTTTGCACAGGTGATTCGCCTAACTGGTACTCCTTTTTATATGGGCACAAGATTGCCTCGACTATAAGATCAGTCACCTTTTTATTTGGGCACAAGATCACCCTGACCACAAGATCGATCATTTTTTTATTTGGGCACAAGATTGCCATTACCACAAGATTGGCCACTCCTTTTTATTTAGGCACAAGATCGCCCCGACTACAAGATAGGTCACCTTTTTATTTGGGCACAAGATCACCTCGACCACAAGATCAATCACCTTTTTATTTGGGCACAAGATCACCTCGGCCACAAGATTGGCCATTCCTTTTTATTCGAGCATAAGATCGGTCACCCTTTTATTTAGGCACAAGATCGCCTTGGCCAGAAGATCGGCTAACTATTAATTTTGTAGCTCTCATGCAAACTTTATCATTTCGCAGCTCTCATGCGAATCTACTTATTTGGCCACGAGATTAGCCCGAGCATGAGATCGATCACTTATTAATTTCGTAGCTCTCATTTGAACTTTATCATTTTGTAGCTCTCATGAGAATCTACTTATTTGGCCACGAGATCAGCCTGAGCACTTTATCATTTCCCAGCTCTCATGTGAATCTACTTATTTGGCCATGAGATCGGCTCGAGCATGAGATCGCTTACTTATTAACTTTACAGCTCTCATGTGGACTTATAATTCGTGACTTTCATGCGAGCTTATCCTATTATTTTATACTAACATATCTATTTATTTGGCCACAGGATCGGCATGAGCGGAGGATCACTCTGACTTGTATCTCGCTTGCGACCAAGTGTTCGTGACTCTCATGCTGTCTTTCAATTATGCACAGGTCGCACAGATTGTTTAAACAACACTTGTATGAGAAACAAGAACAACAAACAGAAATTGCAAAAAGAAATTTTATTCATTAAAACACCTTAACAAGGCAGATATACATCAAAGAGCTCTAAATGCAGACAAATCAAAATACAAAAGGAAAAACCTATGACTAAGAAAAGGGATCAGCCCTAAAGGGTCATACTCTGGCTGACTAGAGCCCGTGCGCCATTGAGGTCCCGAGATTTCTTCTTCCAATGCATAATCAGTGATAGCACTGTGGCTCTTTATTCATCTTGCCTCCCACTCCTCACAAAGAAAGCAAATCAGGCAGATCTAGGAGCTTGGTTGGTCGAACAATTGCCTCACCGCGGAGTCAAGAAGACACAGTCTGGGATCCATACGAGATCCTTCCATGTTATTGTGGAAGCCAAATCTTCTAAGTTATCTATGCAGCAGACCATACACACCTCAACAAAAGGCCAAAATACCAGAAATAACAGCGGTTTATGGGGAAACTCCATGGTTTGCTTAGTACAGTGACAAAAGGGATGCCCTCTCCCTTATATAGAGCCAGGGCCGGCTCTATCAAAGAATCCAGATTCATCCCTCCAACCATCATCATTTATGGCCTCAGAAAAGGCTAAGTTTGACTCAGTAATAACTGCCAGACACGTGCCATAAGAAACATGGCCTAGAATAAGTGAAACGACAGTCTTGGGAGAAGACTTTGACTGATTAGATATCGAAGAGTCTTAACTCCCAGCCCGCAAAATGAGTTGAGAGTTAGGGGGCTTATGTTATATGTAAAAATTGGTTCTTCCTAGATGGACACGTGAGAAGCCCAAGAGTGACAAAAGGATCGGTCGGAAGAACTATCCGGATCGCTACGCCTTCAATTTGCACCGTGAGTACGACACCTCAACTTGAACTCATGCCTACCAGAGCAAGTTCGACATCTCCTTCCTGATGATGTGAACAACCCTAGATTATGTGATTTGATCAGTGATGTGCGACTAGCAACATAAGGTTTGCTAGACAGAAGACCAAGTCATACCCTACCCCTAACGGATAAATGGGGCCTGCCTACAGAAGGCAATCTACAGTAGTCGAAAGAGGAAATTTAGTTTGTATATTCTATCTTATACATTAAATGTTAATGTAACATATTTATTGCACATGAAATTACTATTGTAACCTCCTTTCCTCTATAAATATAGGGAAGGAGCCTCTTGTGTGGGGGGAGGAGAACCTATGCTGAAACTTTGCTAAAACAGAGATTGAATACTATAACTTTATAGAAATATCATTATAATAACACGCTATTATGGACGTAGGATCTGGTGATACCTGGATTTGGCCAAACCATATTAAAACCTTGTGTCTCTTTATTGTTCTTCCCTTCATCTTTGTTCATTCTATTGTTTTGTCGTGTCTGAACCGGATATAGGTTAGAGATCCTGAAAGAATCCCCCCATTGGCCAGAGTTTGGAGCCTAACCGAAATCTGACGTCAACATTTTCAAATATATAAATCAAGTTGTACATTTTAAAATGTTAAAATATATTATATTTCATGTCAAATTACCTTTGATTTTAATTATAAGTCGTTCATATATTAATCAAGTAATGCTTGTCACACATTGTCCATTCTTCACATGTGATATAAAATGTAGTCATATTAAGATACATGTGATGGATAGATTAGATGTGCTAACATGTTAGAAAGCATTCAAGCTAACCACATATACCTCACGTAATAAAACAATAAGAGATTGTGTGCTTTGAATGATTAAAAGTTGTGATGGTTCATTAAAAACAGAAAAATAAGAAGTATTAGAAGGATGAAAGGGAGAGAAAAATAAGAAAAATGGAATATTAAGAAATTACTCGCCAAAGGAAGAAAATAAAAGAAGCATTAACTTTCTTCGTCATGCTTGTTAGGGAGAAGATTCAGTCAAACACCAATGATTCTAATCCTCCAAAATCTAGGTGTAGTTTAAGAGTTGTTTTCAGGTTTTTTATTTTGAATTCAAATGTTTCTAATGCTTATCACTTACTGTGTAGCTCCTATATATACAACATGTAATCTGCAAATGTTGAATGTAGATATACAAACTTATTATTTCATTAAATCTCTATATGGTATTAGAATAGGTTAACTCTATCAAGTCCGATCCATGGCTAACTCACCTAATTCTTCCGCAAACACCATTTCCAACTTTTAGCCTAATGCTGAACTCCAATCAAAATCAGTGATATTTTTCAACTCAGGGACATAGATAACTCTCAAGCTTTCGGCATCCAACTATCATGCCTAGCGTCGACAAGCACGTTCCCTCTTATCCGGCATGAAACTCTTTGGTTATGTGGATGGATCTATTCCCTCCTAACAACCCCACATCATTCAAGATGGTGTAACCATCCCCAACCCAGAGTATGACACACAGTTCTGTCAAGATCAGCTCATTATGAGCCTACTTCTATCTTCCATGAACGAAAGAGAGAGTATTGCTCTTTCAGCTTGCGAAACATCTCGACAATTGTGGATAGCTCTTGAAGTTAAATACGCTAACCCATCATATTCTCATGTTACATCTCTCAAGAATCAGCTCCAACACAGCTGCAAAGGCTTCTAGTCCATCACTGAATTTTTGTTCTCTATTAAAAGAATAGTTGATGAATTAGCTGTTATTGATAATGTAATTTCAGATGATGACATAACCCTTTATGTCCTTAATGGTTTAGGTGCTAAATACAGGGATGTTATTACCTCCATCCGAACCAGAGACTTTCCATTTTCTTTTAAAGAACTTTATAGCCATTTGGTTGCTCATGAAGAGTATCTAAAGCATGATGATTCTCCCTCTAAAATCTCAGTTCCTACCGCCAACTTGTATCAGAGAAATGTCCATTCCAACAAACAATTTTGGTCCAATTATTCCACTCAACTTGACAGTGGTGGGTTTTATCCCAACAACTCAAATAGCCATAATTCATCATACCAAGGTGGTTCACCTAGGAGAAACAATTTTGGTCCTAATAACCGTAGTAACAGACCTACTCTAAAATGTCAATTTTGTGATCTACAGGGGCATATTGCCAAGTACTATCCTCAGCTAGTGCAAAAGCCTACGGGCCCATCTGCTAACTTTGCAGCTTTAACAGCTACACCATCTACCAATTGGGTACTTGACATAGGTGCAAGTCATCACGTCACTGGTGATCTCAATAATCTTAGTCTCCACTCTCATTATGATGGGCCTGATAAAGTAACAATAGGTGATGGTACAGGTTTGCCATCACTCATGTTGGTTCTACTCATATTTCTACCCTTACTACTACTTTCAACTTGCATGATGTTCTTTGTGTTCCAAAAGCACGTCACAATCTTATCTCTTTTTCTAAGTTCTATCAGACTAATAATGTTTCTCTTGAATTTCACCCATTTTCTTTTTATGTGAAGGATCGTTCAACGGGGGCAACACTGATGTACAGTCAAAGTAATAGTGACCTTTACACTCTCTAACCTACAATAAAATCTTCATCACTTACCAGCACAATAGCACTCTCAACCATTCATTCCTCTCCACTCATCTGGCATGCACAGCTTGGTCATCCCTCCTTGAAAATTCTCCAACAACTTTTGAAGACTAGTGACTCATCCCTAAGCACAAGTCTGCACTTCACTGTTCCTCTTGTCAAGTCAATAAAAGCCACAAGTTACCGTTTAGTGCATCCTCTATAACCTCTTATTCTCCATTACTCTAATGTATGGGGAACCTCACCAATTATGTCAATAAATGGATTTCGTTACTATGTCATATTCGTTGATCACTTTACTCGTTATGTATGGCTATTTCCCTTAAAATTTAAAAGTGAAGTATTTGATATTTT
>JANHAO010015036.1:0-15024 GCA_026873985.1 Saraca asoca | reverse complement strand
GGTCAGAGAGAAAGTAGGAGAGAGGGTCAGAGAGCAAGTGTGAGAGAGGGTCAAAGAGAGAGTGTGTGAGACGATCAATGGGAGAGAAAGAGCGAGAGAGGGTCAGAGAGAGTGTGAGAGACGGTCGATGGGAGAGAAAGAGTGAGAGAGGGTCAGAGAGAAAGTATGAAGAGGGTGAGAGAGCAAGTGTGAGAGAGGGGGATGAAAGAGAGAGAGGGTGCGAGAGAAAGAGTGAGAGAGGGTGGGAGAGATTGAGAGAGTGTGTGAGACGATCGATGGGAAAGAAAGAGTGAGAAAGGGTGGGAGAGAAAGAGTAAGAGTGAGAGAGTGTGTGAGACGATCGATGGGACAAAAAGAGTGAGAGAAGGTCAGAGAGAAAGTACGAGGGAGGGTCAAAGAGCAAGTATGAGAGAGGCAGATGAGAGAGAGAGAGGGTGCGAGAGAAAGAGTGAGAGAGGGTGGGAGAGAAAGAGTGAGAGAGGGTGAGAGAGCAAGTGTGAGAGAGATAGATGAGAGAGAGAGAGAGGGTGGGAGAGAAAAAGTGAGAGAGGGTTAGAGAGAAAGTATGAGAGAGGGTGAGAGAGCAAGTGTGAGAGAGATGGATGAGAGAGAGAGAGAGGGTGGGAGAGAAAGAGTGAGAGAGGGTTAGAGAGAAAGTATGAGAGAGGGTGAGAGAGCAAGTGTGAGAGAGGAGAATGAGAGAAAGAGTGAGAGAGGGTCAGAGAGAAAGTATGAGCAAGTGTGAGAGAGGAGGATGAGAGAGAGATAGAGTAAGGGAAGGTCAGATAGAAAGTGTGACAGAGGGTGAGAGAGCAAGTGTGGGGATGAGAGCGAGCAAATGTGACAAAGGGGGATAAGAGAGAGAGGGTGGGAGAGAAAAAGTGAGAGAGGGTGCGAGAGCAAGTGTGAGAGAGGGTGAGTGAGCAAGTGTGAGAGAGAGCGAGAGAGTGAGAGAGTGAGTGAGACGATCGATGAGAGAGAAAGAGTGAGAGAGGATGAGAGCGAGTAGGTGTGAGAGAGGGGGGTGAGAAAGAAAGTTGTCTTTTGTGACGACTTTTGGTCGTTACTGAAAGCTGACCTATTGTGACGACCAAAAAGGTCGTCACTGAAGGGTATCTTATGTGATATCTTCTGTGATGACTTTCTCATTGTCACCGAAGGTTAGGTTTTTGTGATGACTTTTAGTCGTCACTAAACGCCCACCTACTGTGACGACTGGAAAAGTCGTCACTAAAGGATATCTTCAGTGACGACTTCTTTGGTCGTCACTGAAAGTGGGCCTTTTATGACGACTTTTAGTCGTCACTGAAGGCGACCTACTATGACAACCAAAAAAATCGTCACTGAAGGGTATCTTCTGTGATGACTTTTTCGTCGTCACTGAAGGTTGGGTTTTTGTGACGAATTTTAGTCGTCACTGAAGGACTACCTACTATAACGACCAAAGAAGTAGTCACTGAAGGTACCCTTTAGTGACGGCATCTTTTGTCGTCACTAAAAGTGGGCCTTTTGTGACTACTTTTAGTCGTCACTAAAAGCGACTTATTGTGACAACCAAAAAAGTTGTCACTGAAGGGTATCTTCAATGACTACTTATTTGGTCGCCACTGAAAATGGGCCTTTTGTGGCAACTTTTAGTCATCATTGTAAGTTTACGTACTGTGATGACGAAAAAGTCGTCACTGAAGGGTACCTACTATAACGTCTTTTTTTGTAATCACTAAAGATTGGGTTTTTGTGATGACTTTTAGTCGTCACTGAAGGCCCACCTACTGTGATAACAAAAGAAGTGGTCACTGAAGGTAACCTTTAGTGACGACTTTTTTGTCTTCACTGAAGGTTGGATTTTTGTAACAACTTTTAGTCGTCGCTGAAGGCCCACCTATTGTGACGACAAAAGAAGTCGTCACTAAACATACCCTTCAATGACGGCTTCTTTGGTCGTCACAGTAAGTGGGCCTTTAACGACGACTAAAAGTCGTCACTGAAAGTGACCTATTGTGACGACTAAAAAAGTCATCACTGAAGGGTATCTTCTATGACGACTTTTTCGTCATCACTAAAGGTTGAGTTTTTGTGACGACTTTTAGTGGTCATTAAAGGCCACCTACTATGATGACCAAAAAATTCTTCACTGAAGGGTATCTTCTGTGACGACTTTTTCATCATCACTGAAGGTTTGGTTTTTGTGATGACTTTTAGTCGTCACTAAAGGGTATCTTCTGTGATAACTTTTTTGTCGTCACTGAAGGTTGAGTTTTTGTGACGAGTTTTAGTCGTCACAGAAGGGCCACCTACTGTGACAACCAAAGAAGTCGTCACTGAAGCCCTTCAGTGACGACTTCTTTGGTTGTCACTAAAAGTGGGCCTTTTGTGATGATTTTTAGTCGTCACTGAAAGCGACCTATTGTGACGACCAAAAAAGTTGTCACTGAAGGGTATCTTCAGTGACGACTTCTTTGGTCGTCACTGAAAGTGGACGTTTTGTGACAACTTTTAGTCGTCACTAAAAGTTTACCTACTATGACGACGAAAAATTCATCACTGAAGGGTGCCTACTGTGACGACTTTTTTGTTGTCACTGAATGTATACCTATTATGATAACTAAAAAATATCGTCACTGAAAGGTGACCTTTTGTGATGACTTTTTGTGTCATCACTGAAAGCTACTCCTTTCAGTGACGTCCTAAAAAGTCGTCACAGTAGGCCAACCTTCAGTGACGACTTTTCAGTCGTCCCTGAAAAGTCGTCACAAAAAGTCAAATTTCTTGTAATGTTTCCTTTCATTTGATGGTTTTATATTATCACATACTATAGATTTATAGGTTAGACTAGGGATCCTTTTCTAATGTATCTCATTGATTTTGCATCTCAACATTGAGAAAAGCAATTTAATTTTAAATAGATATAACTAAATTTTTTCCTTTAATTTTTACGAGATACATATATACATTTATTAAATGAATTGTACATATATTCTTGAGTACATGAAGGAAAAAAATGTTGTCATAGTTTTCACCTTATATGAGACCTTCGATTAAGAAGGGAAAGAGATTAGAGGTTTATGATTAATTTTCCAAAGTCCTCCAACACTCTCTACTACTCATTATTTTGTTTTCATCCAATTTAAGTGATTTTGGAGATTTTGTGACCATTCAAACAGCATCGCCCACTACTAATAATCTTCACTTTCTCTGCAATGAAAATGAAGAACTCAAGGTTGAGCTCTAGAATTTCATCCACCCAACTCTGCTTGTCACCAATTGACTAAAAAATTTTACAATTTTTGTTTTGAGATTGCTGTGTAGAGTTGGGAATTTTGTTGTTGTGTATAAAATTTCAAACTTCTTGAGCTCGTGTGGTGAACCTTTACATGGGTAGCATGTCAATTGGAAGAGTGAATTTTAAGGTCGGCATAATGAAGAGGAAAATTCTTCTGGTAAGTTGTTTTTTGATGATTTAATGAAAAATTTCTAAAGGCGATACTGTAATTTGGAACTATCCAAAGGTTATATGCTATCTGGTTTATAGGCTAGTACTAATTTGTGTACAGAGAAGTTTATAACTAATATACTATTTTGGCTAATAATTAGTAACCTTAATGCAGTGCATCAAATTTGAAATAAACACATTCTGGGATAGATGTTTTGCGGTTTCTTGTAATAGTTCAGTCACCTTTTAGTTCAAGAACAAGTTCAGTGCACAGCATTTTGTCAACTACAAGAAAAAAGGGCTAGTCCATGCCTCCCACCATTCAGTCCTTTAAAAAATGGGTTTAAATGGAATTGTCTGTTTAGATTGGTGCGGATTTTGGTCCAATCCGATTCAACCTATCCATTTAACATCCATGCACAGAATAACCTGCTCACCATTTGAATTAAATTATTAGTTTTCACTTACCATTCGCAAACGATCCTTTAAATGACTAGCTAGTCTAATTTTAATATTATGTAAATTTTAATCATCCAATAGCTCATTCTCATCTGCCATTTGAATTAAATTACTAGTTTTTACTTGTCATTTGTGCGGATTTGATCGTGTGTTTATATCTGCATTTCTTTCTCAACTACCAATTCATTCTTATGAGTGTCGGATATCCACCTGTAAAGATTTTTCCCTCTTTATTGTCAAGAGTGTAAAAATATTTTACATTGTCTGTGAATCAAAATTAAATTCTTATTATTTTCATAAAAAATTTATGTAAAATTTTACTATTAATTTAAATAATTTCTTTTTATGGATAGAAAAGTTGGTAGAGAGACATGATTTCGAGATTGAAATATCAAAATACCTGTTAAAGAACTAATTATTAAAGTATGAAAGACTATTAGAAATAAAACTTCGCCATATTAAAATTCAAGTGTGAAATTTAAATGCTTTAATAGATAATATATATTATATCATTATTTGCAAATTGACTTAGAGTGTATTTAGTATCAGTTATATTTTTTTATTCCTGAAAAAATTAAGTGAGAGTAAAAGTTTTTCATGTTTGATACAAAATATAAAAAATCATTCTCAGGCATAAAAGATGCCCAGGAGTAAAATTTGTGAAAAAAAATTAAAAATTTTATTCCCACCTGTGAGGGTGGGAAAGAAATATTCCCAAACATAAAAGATTCCAACGAATAAAACAATCCTGGGAATAAAATATTTCATGAACCAAACATACGCTTAGTGTCCACCCTCCAGGCCACTTTCGCTTAACGCTCATGAAATTTTTATTTAATTAGGTGAAAATATAATTTAAAAATAGAGCATAAATATTAAAATAATTAAAGGAAAGTCTTAATAAAAAATAAAAATTTAAAGTAAAAAAATATTATTAGAGATAAAGACAATGATGGAGACTTGATATTTAATGATTAATTGAGATTTGATTTTTTTTTATTTCTGTCTATCAAGTTTTAAAAATTCATAGGTAAAAAATAATAATAAATAAAAGTAAAATATGAAAATGAAATTAAAATTTACTTAGAAATTTATAATAGGCATAATAATATAAACTTATCATAGATATTGTTTTTTAGTAAAAAAATATAGATTTTAAAATAATGGAAACTTATATGTAATTGATATAATTTTTTCTATTATTATCTGTATTATAAGTTTTTAATATAAATTTTAATTTATTTTTTATATTTTACTGTTTATTTATTATTATTATTTAAGTTATGAATTTTTTAAATTTGATATACAGAAATAAAAAAAATAAAATATTAATAAATCTTTAAAGATCATGTCCTTATCATTGTCTTTATATCTAATATTTATTTTTATTTTTATTTTTATTTTTATTTTTTATTGAGATTTTACTTTTTATTGCTAAAATATTTACTCTCTCTTTTTAAATTATAATAATAATAATAATAATAATAATAATTTGGTTTTAAAAGATGGGAATATATTTTTATTTGAAGAGTAACCGAATGTGATCAATTTGTATTTTAAGGGAATAAAAAAATATAATTAAGTCAAATATTATTATTCATTTTCTTTTTCATTTAGACAGAAGTTAGATTTTAAATCAAAATTGATTTAATTTTAATTTTAGGAGATTAAAATAGAATTTTATTTTTAAAGAAAGTAAATGCGACCAATTTATATTTTGGAAGATTAAAAATATAATTAAACCTTTAATCTGTTACTCTACAAATTCCGGGATTCCATGAAGTCTTAAAAATTTGCAAACCTATCAAGCACTGGTGTAATTTATTTACGTTGAAGTTGACTCTTGTCTGAAGGAAGCTCGAACTTCACTCCTGTGTCCTGCTAGACTTGGCTCCTGCTGAATTGTCAAAAGACAATTCAACCAACCATATCTTGTTTGTAAAGGAAAAGCCGTTAAGGAGTGGAGTGGAAGTTAGCACTGAAACCTGTATATAAAAAATTATATTGATGTTTATATATATGTGCAATCAAGTTAGAGTTCAAAATTGATTCAATATCTATAATTTACACTGTCAATAAAAAAAAAATATCACACGTCATTAAAATAATCAAGAATAAATAGAAGTTATATTGACAGTAATAAAATTTTAACGGTTTTCAATATAGTAGTAATAGATAAACGAGTGATAGTATAAAATAGTTTACACTCAAAATAGATTAAAATTAAATCATAGGCTATAATGGATTAAAGGCTTGATTGACATATGTAAACTATCTAATCAATTATGGCTGAAAATAATATGATCACAACGAATTTATCTTTTTTTAAGTGTATTGGTTATTTCTTTTTAGGGTATTAGTTAAGCTTTAGGAATATTTGATGATCAATATTGGTTCAAAATGACATTTGAATAGTGTGCAGCATAAAATGTTTGTTTGATATATTGACTAGAATTTTTAATAATTAATTATAGGTCTATAATTTATTATAACCCTTTTATTTGGTGAGACTTTTTGAATCATTCAATTATTAATTATAGTAATAATTATAGGCAGTAATTTCAATCAAATTAAAGGCCACTTAAAGTAGCTTTTATTTTAATTGGGATCATAGAAAGAGAAACATTAAGCTTTATACCCATATTAGATTCATTTTTCTTTTCTTTTGTCGTTATTGTTCCCATTCCAAATATAAAAACAAAAGTTTCCCTTCTTTTTTTTTTTCTTTATTGTCCTTTTTAGTAATTTATTATTAAAAATGTATTTGTAATATATTATACAAACAAGAATAGATTATATATAATTAACTATTAAAATATGTTACAAAACATAAAATATATTTAATATAGATAATTATTTCAATATCAATTATCAATAATTAATTATCTCATTGCTATACAAAACAAACCTAAGGTGGCCTATTCTCCATAATCAATTTTTCTCTCTCTAAAATCTCCACCATCAATTTTCTCTCATGAAAATCAATTATCTCTAGAAGTCTTTACAAATACAAAATAATTCACATACTTAATTTATCAATAATTAATTATATATTCTAAAATCAACTATTCTATCATTATACCAAACAAATAGAGTTGGTAATGAGCTGGGCTCAGTAGATTTCAATTCATGTTTAGTTCACTTTAAATTTTACCAGGTCATGGCTCAGCTCAAGGATGATTTGAGTTAATTTATTCAATTCAAATTTGACTCAAATTAAGCTTAGAGTAGCTCAACTTGAATCATTAAGCTCAAATCTATTGTAATAATGGAGCATTTTGTTCACCATTTAATAATTTCAAAAAATTTATGAGTACGAATATGTTGTAATGCCTAAACCTCTTTGTGAACAATTTCATAAAATTGTTTTTATAAAAATTGTGTTGCTTAGTAATATTTAGAATTTATAAGTATAATTCTTATAAAATAGGTTTTGAAGAGAATCTTAATAAAAGATTTTATTTGAGATTATATAATTTCATAATATTTGTTTAAAGTGCTTTGATTTATTAAATTGCTTTAGTAGCTATTATGAAAAATAAATCAATCAGTTTAATTAAAAGTTTTGACACGTTATTTATCCTAACTATTTAATAACTATTTTAGTTTACTTTATGACAAAAATTTAAATTTTAAATTTTATTAAATGGTTATGTAGTTTTATTTACTTAGAATTTAAATTAATAATAGTACATTCAAAATACTTCTTTTATTACATCAATTATTAAATGTATCTTAAATAAACTATTGGTTTGATAACAATTAATTTGAAAAATAAATTAATTAATTCTGATTGTTTGAAATGCTTAAGGTATGATTTATTTCAACAATTAAATAGTTGGTGTACTTCATGATAATACTAGCCAGAAACTTGTGTAAAGAGGTATAATGTTGATGGTAAAATTTGGTTTGATGAACCCAAATCTTAGTCAATAGGTACAGTTTTCCAACACCCTAAACTACAAGTTGAGAATGCAAGTTTGAATAGGAAAATGAGAATGAGAAGGAGAAAGAACAATGGACATAGGATTTTTATCGTGGTTCAGCTAAAGCCAGTTTGACCTCTATGTCTATGGTGGTTTTATTGGCTTTTACACAGTGGTTTCTCTATATAGTTGAACAGAGTTGCAGTTACAGTGCTCTCTCACTTATACAAGTGCTCTCTCACTATTTTGTCAGAGTTTCTATGTGTAATTTCTCACTTGTCTATTACAATGATCCCACCCCTCCTATTTATAGAAGTAGGGAAGGTTACAAATGTAATTTGACAGATAGCAAAATGATTACTTTCACTGCATCAAGCAATAAATACTGAGCAAATTATTGTCAGACTGTTGGGGCTGATATGTTGATTTTGGAGGCTGACCTATCAGTTGGGAATGTGTGCCTTCAACTGCTAACTAGGCTTCCGTACATACTCTTAGTTTGTTGTCTTAGCGACCTAAAGTTGTGTTGAGCAACTTACTTGTTGCACTAGTTGGTCTCACTACATGCATCCAATGAGTCTCTTAGAGGGTAGTTGGACAATGCACTTCAATCGCTGAACTAGAACCTTCCTTAATGAGCTAGGTTCTCATTATGACCTCGTCTGGCATCCTTAGCTCACATTTGACAAGATGATGCCTCTACTAAGTGACCTCTATTCCTTGGTTTGGACCTTTCCTAGTTGGACTTTCTCCTGTTAGGCCTTGGCCAACCCAATTTGCATTGTTTCAAAAAATACTCATAACATAAACCCCCCAACTCTCAGTTCACTTCGCGGATTAGGAGTTGTAGCTTGCTGGCAAAGTCTTCACTTGCAGTTTGTGGTATTGTCAAGTCCCTACACTCAGTCTATTATGTTGTCATCTCAAGCTTCAATCTTTTACTTCATCTGCACCACACCATACCTCCAACTATGCATGCTTCATAACTGTTGGCATGGCAGCCTTACTTTCTTCTGGACCGTTTGATCAAGAACAGCTTGATATCCTCTGGATTCTTTAATGAGGCCAACTAGTCTATATAAGGTGTAGGAAATGCTTCTTTCTTCTTCATAGAATGATCTAATGGGTGCCTTAGTCAAGCCCCCCATGGTTTTGAAGCTTTGGTCTTTGGTGAAACACTTTGAGGCGTGTATGGCTTGCTATATGAGATTATGAGGCGTGAATGGCTTGCTGCATGAGGTCCCCATGGATAATTCCTCTTTGAGGATTCTGGAAATTTTTCCATAACGTCCTCACGATGTTAATAAGTTTAGCTCCCTCTCTCTTATTCTTTTGTCCTTAAGCAAGTTAACCATTCAGTTTCTCCAAGCACCCAGGAGCTAAGAGGTAGAAGGAGGAACTTTTAGCTTGGGAGGAGGACACGATAGAAGAGTTAGAACTATTTGACTTATTCATCAGCCTTTCAACTTATTAGGATTCAGCCTTTCTTAGTCAACTATAGGCTTGCTTTGATTTGCTAGTCCTGGCTCCTAAAAGGCCAGTTCCACCTTCTTATCATGGCTACGGGCGTATTTCGATCTTTGTGCTTTGAATTTTCTAGTGTAGGCTTGTCTTGTTGAAAGAAGTTTTGCAATGAAACTTAAGTAATATTTGTTCTTCCAAGCACGCCATATTGGTGGCTTAGTAGGTTGCTAATGGCAACATAATTAATTGGTGTAGACCATAACTTGATAACCATTAGATAAAATGAGTGTTTGATGGATCAATCGACCTTAGGTAATAATAATATAAATAAAGTTTATATAAATGGGCTTAAGCTAATGACTTATGACTTAAAAGGATATTTGCTATGCTAAACAACCAATCAATTGCATTAGCCCACCTTGGTTGGCGATAAGTTTGAGCACTAGAGTGCTTGAGCACTTTCGTTAGTGCAAGATCGGATGCCCATGTAGGTCACATGGATGTGCCTTAGTTCATGCAAGAGTTTGGTGCCTAAGCACTTCTTGGATGTAAAGTCTTGATAGGTTACACGAATGTGCCTTGGTCCACCCAAGAGTTTGATGCCTAATGCACTTCTTGGATGTGGGGTCTTTGATATTGTCCACGCAAGAGTTTGGTGCACAAAGCACTTCTTAGACGTAGCCCATGCAAGAGTTTGGTGCATGAAGCACTTCTGAAACATGGGGTTTCAGCATTGTCTGTGCAAGAGTTTGGTGCATGGCTAGCACTTTTTGAATGCGGCTCATGTAAGAGTTTGGTGCATGACTAGCAGTTCTTAGAGACGAGATCTTGGCATTGTCTGCATAAGAGTTAGGTGCATGGTTAGCACTTCTTGGATGTGAGATATTGGTATTGTCTGTGCAAGAGTTTGGTACCTAAGGCACTTCTTGGATGTGACCTACGCAAGAGTTTGGTGCTTAAGGCACTTCTTGGTGTGTAAAGCACTTCTTAGATAGGGGTCTTCAATATTGTCCGCACAAGTGTTTAGTGCTCAGAGCACTTCTTGGATGCAATTCGCATAATAGTTTAGTGCTTGAGGCATTTCTTGGATATGACCTATGCAAGAGTTTGGTGTTCAAGGCACTTATTTGACAAAGAGCAAGCTAGGAGGTATGATCCATCACTTGCGATCTACAATCCTGCGAGCCATTCAATATGCCTTTACAAGCTTCACCTGTGAGTCTTGGATTTTTATTGCTAACTTGTCATAATTACTCCTGTCTTTGGTAGGTGTGTGTGCCATGCTATTGTCAGCTTGTTGCTGGTAAGCACTAAACCATCCGATCATTGGTTGCTGATAGGTTCCCAGATCTAACAATGGTGATGTGCATCATATAAACTAAAGGGGCTCTCTTCTCCCTCTCACTTTGTCATTTGAAATTGAAACTCCCAAACTCTTCTTGCTCGTCCTTCCTGCTAGTTCCTATAATTGCTCTTTACTACTTGTTACCATTAGCATTGTTCCAATTTCCTAGTTTTCATTCAAGTCTTGCTCCCCGGAAAGCACTTTCTTACTCATTCTAGACTTTCTACTTTAATTAATCATGGTGAGTCTCTCCCTCTTTAACTTATAGCTTCTGAATTTCTTTATCCTATGGTTGGTGTGAGGCTTGTCCACTATTTATTGAGGAATCTGGGTGATTGCTAAAGTTGTTTGCTTGTGCATTTTCTTTTTTTCCCTAGTTTGGTTTATTCGGTTGATTTGTTAATAAACTCTAGGGTTTCCAATTATCATTTCAAGTCTTGTGTTTGTTTTTTAGATTTTATGGTTCAATTGTTGAGTCTCTTTTGTCTGTAAGAGTCTAGGTTTTAGATGTGGTGACCTAAGATGCATATAGCCTATTGCATAGGAAGCTATTAGCCTTAGCCTTTTGAATAGGGCTTTTTTCTTTTTTCTGTGTAGATGGGCACAGGTCATAGGCATCATCATCATTAAATTAGGAATGAAGATGATGAACCCAGCTTCTTAACCCAGAGTGTGGAGCTGGTGCAACATCTCAATAAAGTGACCTCGAAGAGTGATAAGGTTGCTGGGGACTTCACTGATCGCCAAGTATTCAACCTATATGTTTTGTTTGTCTGTTATCATGATCTCTAGACTGCGGTCTGTAAGTTTCGACTCCCTCAGGGGTGCTGTGTCATGGTGCCCTCTTAGGATGATTATGCCCCCTACCCACCTCGAGGGTTTGTTATCATTAGTTCCCCACACCTCACTGGGAGGCTTAGGTTTCTAGTGCATCCATATATTATTAACTTCCTAAATAAAGTGAAACTCTACCCATTTCAGCTCACTCCTAATCCCTATGCCTAGCTTACCCCTTTGACATTGATATATTTGAGAAATAACCTCCCACTGCTCTCAGCCAAGGCTCTATGCTACCTATATAACATTAAGAGCATGAGCTCATTAGACAAGATTTATTACCTCTCAGCTCAATTGACTAAGCATAAGAGGATTTCGTCGAAGGGAGATGCCAAAAGGAAGTCCAATGTGGGAGCTTATGAAACCCTTTGGTTTTATGTTTCATGTCCATCCTTGCATGACCTCCATAACTTTAGTTTTGTCCTCACTCCTAGTGAGCGAGCTGAAGGCATGTGAGTTTAATGACTTGATTCACATTTGTTTCTTTGATTCTATCATTATCTTATTTTGTAGATGGGACTAGCAAGCATCCGACTCTCAGGGCTAAGGAGCTTTAGGTGTTGAGCAAGTTTGTAGCCATGGACATCCTTGAGAACAATCTGTGATTTGATGAACCCCTCCTTTGCTCATATAAGCTCATTCCAGCCCTAGGTACCATGCTTACTAAAGAGATAGGAATTCATCGGATGAGCAAGGTAGGCCCAGCAAACCTCAACGATTACAAGGACATCATAAAGCTTATCCTTAAGACACCACCATCTGACTTTGATGAGGAAGAGACTTCATTGGCTCTCGTTACTGACATAGCCCCTATTGCTAAGGCCTAACCTTCACCTCCAGTGATAACTCCTTCTCAAGAACCAGTTCCTACGTTGCAAGCCAAGGCGACTGTTGCAACTGGAGCCGCCACCCTTTTTGGACCCCTGCTAAAAAATGAAAGATGGACAAGGGGACAAAGAAGGTGACTGCCTACAAACTAGCATCGTCTGAGGTTGAAGTCATGGAGCAATCTATTAGGCCCAGTTCCAAGATTGAGGAGTCTTTCAATGTCCTTATAAACAAAACTGACATGATCCTTAGGATTTCAATGTTAGAGTCAAATGACTTCCCTATTGAGAGGTTAGCGGCCTACACGTCATGTCACGGTCTGGTGGTAAGTAAAGTCCCTTTACCCTGGTTCTTCTACTTTCTTCATAATCTAACTTAACTATTTGGTTCTTCAAAACTTGGTTACAATGATGAAGCTGGATAAGGTGCTCTGAGCCCAGGATGAAAAGAAGGTGAAGCTTATGGATGAACTGGCCTTTGCCACTGCTGAAGTGTTAGAGTTGAAAGAGAAGGTTAAGGATGCTAAGGCTGGCCTATCTCATGAAGTGGTGGATTGTGAGGTTGCTACATTGAATCTCACCTTGGCCATTAATGATCTGACCAAAGTGAGGATCGACTTGGACTTGGCTCACAAATGCATTGAGTGGGCAGTGCAATGGGCCAAAATTGTGGAGCAATGAGCCAGGGAAGCATAACAGCAAGCTGAGGTCACTACAAGGGGGTCAGAAGCTACTAAGAAGGAAGTTACTCTTAGGGCTGAGAAGGTCACCAAAGCCAAGCCAGAGACTACCTTTCTTGTCATGGAAACAGCAAATAGGGTAGAGTCCAAGACTATCACCACCCTCTTTTACACTCTGTGGGAGCAACATCCTGAGTTAGATTTCTCCTTCTTCAATGAGGAGGCTCTTGTGGCTATAGAGCACTTTAAGAAGAGGGCAGCCAAAGCCAATTCTTCCAAAAAGGATGCAAAGTCTACAACTGAAGCTCCTTCTGCCAAGGGTACTACCCAAAAGGAGAGCGACTAGTAGATCGCAAATGCTACTGGGGATCAAATGATAGGTGATCCTGCAACTCCTCCTACTAACTCTTTTCCTCGTGAAGGCTCTACTTCTGAGGGTTCAACCTCTTAGGCTAGGACTTGGGTAACTTCTTGCTTTTTGAATTTTACATCCATTTTGTAACTTTGTACAAATTTATCCCACTGAGTATAACATTGAATGAATTTCCATGATGTTATCATTTATTTCTTCTCAATTCCACAATTGGCTACTCTATATGCATGACTTAGTAAATTTTACAAGAATGAAAGCTTAATGAATAGTGACCCAGCTAAGAACATTTGTCTAATACATTGCTTGCTTCTTGTGCAACACTTTATTGAAATTTATTCAGAAACAATCAAATATGTACATAAGAATTCAGGGGAACACTTATGTGTTTTTACATATTTTGGAATAGTTTACAAAATTTGCACCTTTACTAGTAGTAAAGGCGAAGATGCTCAGTGTTCCAAGCTCAAGGAAGTTTTGTTCCATCCATGTCTACTAGATGATACACCCCTCGACCAATAACTTTCTTAATGAGGTACCGACCTTCCTAGTTTGGCCCTAGGGTCCTTTTGTTGGCCTTGCAAGTGCCATGAAGGATTAGGCATAGAACGAGATCACCAGGTTTGTAACTTTGAGCTCAAACCTTTCTGTTGTAATACCTCATAACCTATTGTTGGTAGGTCATGACCCTGAGGCAAGCTATTTCCCTTGTCTCCTCTATGAGATCTAGATTCACGGTGGCAGCTAATCGTTGTCTTCTAGGTCAAAAGTGATCCTTCGTTATGATGTCACCTCAAGTTCTATTAGGATCATTGCCTCGGATCCATACACCATCACAAAGGGAGTTTCTCCTATAGTGTTACAAGCCATGGTTCTGTAAGCCCAAAGCACTTTTGGTAACTCATCTACTCATGCTCCTTTTTCAGCCTCTAGCTTCATCTACAAAATGTGCTTGATTATTTTGTTGATGGCTTCAACTTGCCCGTTGGCCTACAAATGGTCTGCGGCTAAGAAGCTCTTTGTAATCTTGAATCATTATCAAACTTGAGGAATTGCTTGCTATTGAATTGAGTCCCATTGTCAGTTACGATCTGTCGAGGGACTCCAAATTTGCAAATGATATTACTCCACACAAATTTCTCAATCTTTGAAGAAGTGATCTCCATAAGCTCCTTTGCCTCTGGCCATTTGGTGAAGTAGTCTACATCCACCACTGCATATCTGCAATTTCCATGAGCTATAGGTAGTGGTCCTATTAAGTCCATGCCCTAGGTTGTAAAAGGCCATAGACTAACCATTTGCCATAAGTAGGCTGGCGGGGCTCACGAGATCCTCACTATTAGCCTAGATTATTCTAAGCTACATATTTTCCTTAGCTTTAATGTTGAAAAACAATTTTTATCTAACAATTTGGTTTAGTGTTATTTATTTTACAAGTTTAAAGGTTCAAAGATATTTGATTCAAGACTGAAGAGATCCAAATTTAGTTTTTGGGACTTATTTTATTTTAATAGGATCTTTTGTTAATAAGCTCAAATAATATTTGATCCAAATATTTTTAATTAAACAATAAGGTAGAGAACTTGTTTAAAGAAAATAATTCTTTTTAAAATAGTTTTTTACATCATACTTTGATGTGACATCGATGCGTTAAAGAACTTTTGAAAAACTCATGTTTGAATC
>JANHAO010015035.1:0-15019 GCA_026873985.1 Saraca asoca | reverse complement strand
ATTTCCATATCCAATCATCACATGGAACAATAAAATAGTCAATTTCAATAACATGAATCAAGATGAAAATGCATAATTTTATCACGATAAGCTATGCTCACATACAACTTATAAATATACTTCTGAAACCACTTTAATATATATATATATATGGAAATCTCATTATTTAAAAATGATTTATAACATTTCATAATAATAATAAAATTATTTTATATGTACACATGAGATCATTAAGTGAGGAGGATTGTCCACTTACCTTAGAAAATCCTTAAAAAACTAAGTCAGCTAAAGCTCTAACATCTGACGTTGGTGAGCTCGCTTTGTCCAAAGAAATATATCTAAATCAAATCTACAAGAAAATTTTCAACTTTCATCAACTTTGCACAGTGAAGGTTTTAACTACCCATCTTGAAAACTTGCTATAAAGTTACTATAAAATAAATCTTTTGTTGTAAGGTTACTCACCACCTTCCAAAGTACAGGTAGGGAGCTCAGTCAGAGTTGGATTACTGCCGATGAGCCTATGGCAGTTGCTAACCAAACTACACTATTGAGGGTTTCATCATAAATATTTTGAAAAAGTAGTTGTAGGATTACTATAAAATAAATCTAATGATTTAAGAATACTCACCGGAGTTCGAAATATTAGTAACTAGCTCACCGTCAACTAAAGCTTCGTCGACAAGCTGATGGAAGAATCGGTTGAATAGTGCAGAAACAAAGGAAGGAAGACTTTGGTGGTTGAATGGCAAGATGGAAGGCACCGGAGAAAAAGAAGGTTGACGAAAGGACATTGTAGCTCATTGAATGAAGGAAGACTGAAAGGAAAGAAGGCAGATGCAGCAGCAACTTGGAGTTCTCATGTTGTCGGGCATCCAGCTGAAGTTGCTGCACAGATAAGGAGAGAAAAACACTGGAAATGATGCTGGAAGATGCCAGAGAAGAGAGAAACGACGTGAAGCTTGGTCGGAGACGAAGGAAGAAGATGGAGGAAGCTTCGGGAAGCTAAGAGACATCACGCTGAAGGAGAAGGCCGACCTAGGGAGATTTTTATATATAAAAGAAAATAGGCAAATTATAGTTTGACTCCAAAACTTTCCACTGACATCAAATAGGTCCTTCTGAAAAAAAGAAAATTACAATCCAACCCCAATAAATTTTTAAAAGTTTTCACTTTCGTCCCTTGGATTTCTTTTTCTTTTCTTCTTTTCTTTTTTTCTTCAAAGGTATTACATTCACAAAAGAATTTATTTTTTTAGAAAGTTCAACTTTCCATCGAAACTTACTTTCTGTGTGAACCAAACAACTCCTAAATATCACTTGTACAAAAATAAGTATTTATATAAATAAAAATAATATTATGTTAATAATAAAAATAACATAACTAGAGTGGTTATCTTATATCTCTTTTTTGGAAATAAAATCATGTGTTAGATTTAGAGTACAGAAGGTGTCACTTGGAAGACACTAAATCAAATTTGGAATTCTATATTATCAATTTCGTTAATAAAGTTAGAGATTGATAAATAAAAAAAATCTAATTAAATTTTATAGAAACTAGAATAAAAATAAAAAAAGAACAAATTAAATGAAGGAGTAAAGTGGTATTTTAGTCTATTTCGTCTCAAAGAGTAAGAAGTTTGAATGGCGATCCAACAAATCGAAAAAAAAAATCAGTTTTAAAATCTATAAATGTAATACTAATTTGCAGATTAAATAAAAATTTTGTATGCCACAATTTTTAGAAATATTACCAAACTAATTTCAAGGTGCATTTTCCACGATTTCTAGATCGAGTCATTTTAGATATTATCTTCCAGTTACAATCATGGCACACTTTTAAAGAAAATTTTTTTCTTGCTCTTAAATTGAAAATATATATCATGGAAGTTACACTTAGTGAAAAATAAATAAAAAAATGGAAGATAAAAAATTAAATTTAGGAAAATACTCAAAATTTTAAACCATAAATCTTATTATCAAAATAATTCATGATAATTCACCAAAAAAAATTAATTTAATTCATGATAATTGACAAACCAAATTAACCGCTATAACTTCTTCGAAAACGGCTGACAACACACGTGAGGGCGTTTTAGTACTTTAAATTCTCATCGCCCTCTATTTGGCGCCCGAATCCAGAAAAGAATAGTGTAGTCAGCTCAGCTTACACGCAGATCAGAGAGACAGAGAGGGAGAGAGAGAAAGAGACAGAGACAGAGAGAAAGAATGGATCTCCCATTCCCATCGGAAATTTATCCCTATACGATCCATCATGTAGGGATGACCCTAGTGAACATTTTTCCTTATACGAAATTTCATTACTGTAACTATCCTTGGAAAGTGGCAAGGTTTCCGAAAGATTGGTGTCCTGCTGCTCGTCTCAAACGTATGGAAGAAAAGTACGTATTCTTGTTTTTCTTATATTTTTTTTTCCCCTGAAATGGCTATTCCCGTTTTGTTTGATTCCTGAGAAAACCAGTAGAAAGGGCAAAAAGATTTTTTTTTTTTCTGGGCTTTTACTTACTTTCTTATGTGGCACGTTCTGGGAGGAGAGTTGACGGCATTTTTGGCCAAGAAGGAGAGTTGCAGTCTGAATCCATTGTAACCGATTATGCTGGGTTGGGATTTGAGTTTTATGTTTGATAGCCAAGATTTTGAAAATTTTCATATGAAGCAGTGAAATTGAGATTTTTGTATTGCCACGGATGTCTCTCAGCCACCACGTCAAGTATTTGTTATGTTCCCTGAATTGACTAGGAACCTCTTGTTTGGTTGCTGAGAAAATATGTTAAAATAGGAAAAAGGAATTTTTATATCAAATTTGGAATTTTAACTTCTTTAAAGTCTTCGTATACTTAGCCAAGATAGATGGTTCTGAACCCATGACAGGCCAACACTTTATTTGTATACCGCCGTCAGGAATTTAAGAATTTTTGTTTTCTGTTTCTGACTTTCTGCACATGCCATTGATGGTTTTCTACAACTTTATATATTTTTAAGTGCAGGCAATTGAATGCACACTGCTAATAATGTGCACCTCACAGAAAGAGTACTCAAGAAGTCATATTTGTCTATGGTTGATACTGGGAATAAGACATGATCATTAGTTAAATATTGTTCATCTTGACACCAATCTGCATGAAAAGAAAGGGAATTTAATTATTAGGATATTAAATTCAACAGTTGAAAGTTGAAAAGGGAATCAAAGAGGCTTGAAAGAAGAAAGGCTTTCAAACTTTCTTATTTTATCAAATACAAAGGCTTAAAACTTAGTTGGAGAGACATTTAGCAGTTTTTATGCATTGACCAACATGATTTCCCTCTATTATCATCTTACAACAACTGGATTTTTTCTGTTTTAATATTACAGCTACAATAGACGTGGCATGAGGACTACAGTTGAAGGAATATTGCTGGTCAGTTTTATTGTTGTTGCACCAGATACATTGGCTTGTTGTATGTTCACTAAACAAATTTATCTTTGTGGTATAAAGCTATTGTCACAATTAAAGAACTACTAGCCCTTAATATTCTTTCCTTTTTGTATACTTAAGAAGTGAAGAACAATTACAAGTAAAATTATTGTCATTATTGTATCGAGTATATTCAGTTATATTCAAGGGAAATGCACATTCCTGGTTTCATTTCTCAATCATTAAATATAAAGTTATTAATTATGTTGACAGTTTCCTGCTTTGACTGAGATTTCTTTGTTGTAGATTGGACTCCAGTCCTCTAGTAATGTTCCATATCCAAATGAAATCCTCTACTTCTGTATTACAATCCAAGTACTTAATCAGTTAATCCAAGTTTTTATGTTCGTAGAATAATGTAAGAAATGACTCTGCAAAATTTTGTCCATAAAAGATCTTCTCTTTGTCAAGTGAATGAAGCTACGTCCTTTTAGAATATGTTTGCAATGATTTTTTAGCAGTGAATAAATTTGTTAGTAAATTCATTAAGCCACCTGCAAGGTAGTCAAATCTCATAAACTCAGTGTATACCTGGATAAAATGACACCTTTTTTTTTTTTCCCCTTGATTACTTGTTTTGAAAATCCAGGCGCATCACAGGGGAATTCCCCACATTCTTTTACTGCAAAATGGAGCTGTTCACAAACTCCCAGGGGGCTGCCTAAAGCCTGGAGAAGATGGTAACATTTGTGATAGATCCTGTGTATATCTCTCTCTTAGACACACACAATGACATGTGTATTGGCCAATTATTCCAGAAATAGAAGGTCTCAAGAGGAAATTGACAAGCAAGCTGGGTTGTTTTTTGTCTCGACATCGACCTGATTGGCAGGTTTATAACTTAGCTGAAACATGCTCCTTAGTTGTAGCAGGAAAGAACCAAGTTGATTAGTTGGCAACATGTTTGTAGAATTATAGAAGTTCAAGTCAAAACAAATAAATTGAAAATGGGTGATTCTTTGTTCATGGAAGAATGTCTAACCTTTCTTTGCAATTAACTATGTTGGTTATCTGTGTTACTTTAATTGCATTTCTTGCATTAATGATGTATGTGCATTCGTATAATCAAGCTCAGAATATTGATCAATACAGATTTTAAAATATTTAAATGAGTAAAACGTAGCTGCATGTGGACCAGGGAAGTTCTATACTGATTAGTGGTTTGTTGCAGATTGGTCCGTGTGTGACCACCTGGCGGAGGCCGAACTTTGACAGCGAGCTTGATCTTGATCCCAGTGTCTCAGATCCAAAGGTACATTCTTGTTTATGGAAGAAGAAACATAGAGATAATGTTATTAGAGTTGTTTCATCTGGGGATTGGCTCACAAGAAAATTTTTCTTGTTTCAGGAATGCAAAAAGCTTTTCATTGTTTACATGGCTGATGGGATGCATATAGCTAAACCAGCTGGTTTGAAGTTGGTTTTTGTGCCCTGCTTTTTTATACTCAAACATCCAGATGTAAGATGACATCTTTTCCAATACCACTTACTTCCTGACGTAAGGAATCAAATGGAGTTCAAGGACTAACACGAAATCTTGTTTTGCCTGTTTTTTTCAGTTATTTGACCGAGTGATATCAGAAATCCCGAGGCAGCTGTTCCAAACTTGGTTCATACTTTATAAATATCATATGACCTAGTGAGTTAGGGTTCTAACACAGCAGTATAAAGTTTAGTCGGTCATGGGATCTGGGAGTACTCAAGGTGTTTGATGAATTAAGCACTTTCTGTAGAATTAGGTTAGGGTTTTGAAACTTGGACCTTGAGGGGGAGTCTCAAGTTTACCAAGGTTTGGTTGCCAATTGCTGAAGACAATTGTATTACAGTTGACATTACAATGATTCATATTATAGACCACGTGATAATACAGAGGTCACATTTGAAGACAACATAATCACACGAGTTCTTTAATGAAGGAAAGCAAAGTCAATGCATGATCTACCTTTCTTGTTTTTTTTTTACTCTTCCAATATTCATTTTCCATATCTCTACCTTTCTTGTTGAATTAGCTTTTCTCTCTTGAAATTCTTGAAGGATTAAAGGATCTTATGGAGCTGCTAACAGCCTCCCTATTGCTTGTAATTTGAAGGAATAGAAAGAGACTAGTCATAGAACTCAGGTTTGTCATGGGAATTAGGAAGTCATGGAGCCACATTCTCTACTCGCAAATTATACCGACTAAACTATTTCTCACATTTATATTCACAGCACTCTTTCTGTCAAATGGACCCCACATGTTAGAATAAGTGAGATTAATCTAATTTAAATCTTATTCGGTATATAAATATGAAAACTTCTTTGAGAATAGGTTTCTCTTTTGATGTCAAAATTCATCCAATTAGAATTCAGTCTTTGGCTTTCAATGATTGACCAATTTATTGCACCGTAGAATATTCAGTTTTCTCAACCAAATTCCTTACATCTTTTGTCGCAGTATGGCATGACATTACTTGAAAAGCTTTATAACAAGATATTGCCTGAAATATGACAAGATATTCCTTGACCCTGTATTTTCCTCTGCAAATTGATTCCTTAACCCAGGAAAGCATTGCCTATTCCTCTCTAACAAATGGCATACACCGAACTATATCCATTTGAAAAATAGATGGAGCCAATTCAGTAGATTGTGACATTTATATAAATGAAAAATAATTTGTAATGTAAAATAAGTGAGTGTAGTATTATTTTTACCATTTCATCCAAACCTTTTAAACATCTGTGTCTTTTGGTGGGAGAAGAATAAGAGTGTCAAAGTTCTAGACCAAGTTTTTTGGCCAAGTTTCTCACAGTTTAGCAATTCATTTAACAGATAATTAGATTCCCAATGTTAAAATGGGAAATGCCTCACAATCCAAGGGTTTCAAGAGCAAGCTGTTAAAAGACGGCTTGCTTTTTAATAATCTGGAAGCTAAACTGTATTCTTTAGCCCCTTCCTGCAAAAGAACCATGTAAAACATAAAAAACATTCTTCCCTCCCACTATTGAAATTAACCCATAAATGAGATATTCCTCCAAATTAATCACAGAATAGAATGCAAGAACTTTACACATACCTTCAGTTCTCGATAAGTGATCCTATTGGCCGGAGAACCAGATAAGCACTCGTGTCCCAGGGACAAGAAAACCTCCAAGACTCACTTTCCGAGATATATGTTATCACATTTGACAAATGTAGGGTTCTGTCATACAAAGCTCTTTTCAAGTTATCTTCAAAGTTAAATTTCTCAGGACTGATATAAGATAATTGAAGAAAGATAAACAGGTTGAAGACAGTAGGAAAGCAGAGCTGAAATAAGAGAAACAAATGTTACCACACTCGACTTACACACTGGAAGTGATTAAGAACCAGAATATTCTCTTTAGAGTCACCAATATTAATCAAAACATCCACATAGATAACTTATCAGACCAGCATAAGTCCCCAGTTAATGTTTGTCATATGTGACATTTGTTTTTGTCATAGCTTCTGACAAAGCTGACCTACCTCAACCATTACATTTCTGTTAACAACTAACTTACAAACATTTAGGCACTACTCATAGAAAATGTCCATCCCAGTTTGTTTTGAAAGAACATTTTATCACCACATTTATTGACAACATTTTATCACCACGACCTGGCTTCCTTTGAACCATCCCAGTTTGTTTTGAACCATTATCTGGATATGAAGGAAACACCTTTGGCTTGAAAATAAGAAAAAAAAAAGTTATTTATAGGCATGTGTCAATTTGACATAAAAATCTTATATTTTATGCTAAAATTTTTGAAGAAAATAAAAAATGAGCGAAAATATTGAAGTTTAAGGAAGTGATATTACTCCCAAAATTTAAGGTAAAGTTTTTGAATTTTAATAAACTAAATTTACACAAACAAATTTACTTATTTTGTAAAGTTTTTAGTTTTTATGAATTAGTATATATAGATTTTGCAAATCAATACAATACCTTCTTAATTTTCTTTTGGTGCATTTGTTAAATTATATTTTGCATCCTATATTTGTTAGATCTCTGAGTTTACAACTAAAATACATTTAGAGTTTTTGTATTTGAAGGCAAAATGGTTTTGTTTTATTTTTTGTTAACAAAGTAGGTAGAATGTTATTTTAGTCTTAATAATTGTAGATGCTACATATGAGCAAATTTGAATTTTATCGTGACCCAGTGCTAGAAATGTTACAAGATTAGAATAACAATCCTTTCCTCATCGCTTCTTCTTCAATCTAGATTTGGTTGAAAATGGTGGGTTTCATTTTGTAACATTCACGGTTTAATGGGAAAGAAAGGAAGATTGGAGCCTTTCTATTTTATTTTTTTTTCATATTTCAAGGGATAATGTGTAGAATTTTAAATTTCATGCACTAATTTTTGTCACTCAATCAAATTTCAGAAGAGTAATTTGTATTTTTTTATTTCAAATGAAAAATAGGAAATTCATCCAAAAGATTCTGTGTTTTCAAACAAAAAATTTATGCCTAAATATCTTATACATTTGGGTTAGAGCTATTGAAGAGACCCATCCAGTCCATTTACCAACTCATTATAAACGGATTGGATCAAATGGGTATATAGACCATCAAAATACAGTTTGAATCTTAAAAGTTGCAGTATGAGGATCTAACGGACCCGTCCACAACCTTTTTCTTTTTTAAAAAGACATCATTTAAAACCTTTTTGAAATAATTTTAAATCTAAAATAATAATTATAAATTTTAAAATCACATGTTTATAACATTTTCAATGCAAAAAAATGTAAATATTAAAAAACACTTAAAAATATTTCAAGAAGATCCTACAAAATAAAATAAAAAATTGTATATAAACTTTTTGATATATAATCTTCAATACATGAACACATTTTACATATGCTATCAACTTCTCAAAAAAAAAAAAAAAAGGATAAAGAAGGCATGCATAGAAGTTTTAAGAATACATATTTTAACATATCCAAATTTTAAAAAGTGAGGATGTAAAAAAAAAAAAAATGCCAACCTATTCGTACGCTATTGGATCCAATACATGTGAACTTTGAACCCAACAAATTAGCCTATTAAATCTACATTTAACGAATCCTAATTTTATGAATCTTAGTTTATTTATTTATTTTTTTGTTAACTAAAGGATCCAAATCTATTTTAACAACTCCAATTTAAACAAACACAGCACGATTGCGTAACGTATTGATAGAGCATATGGACACATTTCCCGTAAAAAAATATTGAGGTATGCATTCACGTATTGTTTATGTATAAACATTAAAGAAAGTAGATACAATGCATTTGCAAATATGATTCTATAAAATTTGTGTTAACTCATGTATCCTTTATATATGATGTATTTTTGTTAGGTTTGAAACTAATTTTATAAAATTTAATTTATTTCATTTTAATAAAAATTATCTCAACTATTTATAAATAAATTTGAATTTTAAGAAATAATATAAAAATGATGATATTACCTTTGGTATAACGATGAACATAATTGATATTAATAATTAATTTTTAAATAATTGATTATATATAATTTATTTTATATTTAATAATATCTTTTGATAATTAATTATATATAATTTATTCTTATTTGAATGATTTATAGAAAAATTATTTTTAATATTAAATTACTAAAAAAGATAATAAAGGAAATAGAAAAAAAGAAATTTTGTTGTTATTATAGTAAGGACAATAATAACAAAAATAAAAAAGAAAAAAAAAGTGAAGATAATTTTGATACCAATATGAATGTTTTTCTTTCCATAGTTTCTATTAAAGAAAAAATCTACTCAAAATAACTTTTTGTTTAATCAAACTTATTGTCTATAATTAATTATTAAAAAAAATTAATCATTATACTAAATATTTCTAAAAAGTGTTATATTAGAACGAAGGTATAATTATTAATATGATATATTTTTCATGTTAAATAAAATGAATTTTATTGAAAATCTTGATAATATTAATAAATTTCATAATGACACAAATATAATTAAAACATGAATAAAAAAAATTAAATGAATTCTTTTTTTTAATTTAAATTCAAACATCATTTAAAAAATAAGATAAAATATCATTTTTAAATATTTCAAACATGAGGTTTGTATTTATATATTTCCTTATTTGTCTAAAAATAACATCAAGTATTTTTTGCTTGGCACTGCTTTTACATAGTCTAGAATTAATTAGATAGCTCAAATTTGATTTTGACTTTATTTTTATCATGTTTGGTTAAGTTTTTTGAAATGCTTCAAAATCAATTATTAATATTAAATAGTTTTTGTTTCAATTATGACTGTCCTCTCATAAAAGATTATTCAAAATAAGTTATGTTTGTTTTAAAATTGATTCTTAAATAATGTTATTACATAAATAAATTTACTTATAATTAATTGATTATCAATTATTTGTAATAAATTATACTTAAAATTAATTATCTCTTTGTTGTACTTAAAAAAAAAGTGTTATGGTGCTAGAAATGAAAATTCTACCTTTTACTTATCCAAAACTCAATTTAATCATGTGTCTTTATAATTACCCGACTCACTCCATTTGTGTGGAAAGTACTTGGTTGATAAAATGATAAAAATTCATTGCATCGTAAAAATCACCGCAACATAATTAAGATATAATTTATATTTCTTATGTGCCATTTAATTTGCGAAATTTTACTTAGATTTTGAGGAATATTTTAAAGGAATATTAAATTTTTATATTTAATTTAAAATTTAAAAAAAATTATTCAAAAACTTTTACATTTTTCAAAATATTTTTAATTAAATACTCTCCCAAAATATCTCCAAGAAAAGATGAATATCTTATATAGTTATATTTTTATGATATAGAAATATTTTAATTATATAAAAAAAGTATTTTATCTGTTATTCTATTAATTTATTATTATTTTAATCTATCATTTCTTATCATCATTGATCACCACTCACTATCATTTATCATCATAGATTTTCATCCATTATCATCTATCATTAGTGATCATTATCAACTATCACTAATCACAGTTCATTACCATCTACTACCATTGATCATGGCTCACTTCCACTACATAAGGGCCGTTTGGGAAAACAGCTTAATTAAGTACTTATGCCTATAAGCTTTAATAAGCTCTTTTTCATAAGCTTTTCCATGAAGTTTATCAAAATAAGTTCAAATGGGCTTATTAAAGGATCATAAATTATTTTCATAAGTTTAAACAAACACCTAAATTTTTTATCTACAGCTCAAATATAAGCTGTAGATAAGCTCTCCCAATCGCACCCATACTATCATAAACTATGTCCACCGCCACTCATTACTATTGATTATCATTTACTATTATTAATCGATTAACTTTTAATGTTATCACTCAATTTTTAATGAGGATATTTTTTATAATTTAATAATATTTTTTAAATATATAAATTAATTAAAATATAATATTATAACATTTTTAAAAAATTTTAATTGAATCACAGCATTTCAAAAATTATATTCTTAAAAGATATTAAAATTCTTAAAAATATATAATTTTAAGTATCTTAATTTATGTAATTTTTACAGCGGTACTAAACAAGCCAAAACTAAATTTACCTAAGAATCTCTTATTTGCACCTAAATAGTAAATACAATTATATCTAAACTATCCAAAATTTATGGAAGAATCTCTCAGTTGCGCCTAAGTATAATTGTATATGCTTACATTTTTTTTGGGGAATTGTAGCACAAAATTTTGTAAAACTAACATTAATAGGATAATTTTTTTTTTCAAATTTTGACAAACTTAGCTGATTTTAATTGAAATTTACCTTAATTATTTATTTACTAATTTTAAATGATAATAATTTTTTTAAAACTTTACACATACATTTTAAGTGCAAAAAATAGTGCATTTATTATTTTTGAAAATCACATAATTTGAAATTAGCCACATATTAATTCATATCACACTTTGAAAATTGTTTGAAAGTCTCCCAATATATAAATAAATTAGTATCCCTTATTACAGTAATATTTCATAAAAATTATATCAATATTTATATAATGATTATTTTATGGTTTTCAATATTATTTTGTCTTCAAGATTATGAAATATGATCGATGATTTAAAATCTAAAAATGTAATATTAATCTGTAAATTAAATAAAAAAATTATGTCATATAGTTTTCTATAAATATTTTTGGGTTGGGTCATTTTAGGGTAATCAATGATAATTGACAAACCAAATTAACCGCCATAACTCATTCCAAAACGGCTAGCAAAACTCACGAGGGCGTTTTAGTACTTTAACTTCTCATCTCCCTCTATTTGGCGCCCGAAACCAGAAAAGAAAAATTGTGTAGTCAGCGCAGTTCAGAGACAGAGCGAGAATGGATCAAGTGAGCATTTATCCCCATGCGATGCCCCATACAGCGATAGAAAGAATTGCTTCACCAATTGTGAACATTTATCCCCTTTGGAGCTTTCATCACTGTACGAAGCCGCCAAATGTCGAGAAAGATAGGACTATTCCTGAGCGTCTCATGCATAGGATAGCAAAGTACGTATTCTTGTTCTTGTTATATTCTTTCCCTGAAATAGCTATTACCGTTTTGTTTGGTTGCTGAGAAAACCAATGGAAAAGGCAAAAAGGTTTTTTTTTTTTCTTTTTTTTTTCTGGGCTTTTACTTACATTCCTATATGGAAATTTATTGGACTATTTTGACTTGACGACATTCTTGGCCAAGAAGGAGAGTTGTATTCTGAATCCATTGCAACCGATTATGCTGGGTTGGGATTTGAGTTTTATGTGTGAAAGCCAAGATTCTGAAAATTTTCATATGAAGCAATGAAATTGAGATTTTTGTCTTGACATTGATGTCTCTCAGCTACCACGTCAAGTATTTGTTATGTTCCTTCCCTGAATTGGATAGGAACCTCTTGTTTGGTTGCTGAGAAAATATGTTAAAATAGCAAGAAAGATTTTTTATTTCAAATTTGGAATTTTAACTGCTTTAACGGCTTTGTATTCTTGGTAAAGATGGTTATAAACCCATGATATTTATTTACTTCTATAAGGAATTTAGAAATTTTGTTTTCTGTTCTGACTTTAGGCACAAGCCATTTATGGTTTTCTGAAACTTCATATATTTTTTAAGTACAAGCAATTGAATGCAGACTGCTAATAATGTGCATCTCTCAGAGAGAGTATTCAAGAAGTCATGTTTGTTTATTTTGAAACTGGGAATAGCACATGTTAATTAGTTAAATATTGTTCATCTTGACACCAATCTACATGAAAGGAAAGGGAATTTAATAATTAGGATGTTAAATTCAATAGTTGAAAGTTGAAAAGGGTATGAAAAAGGCTTGAAATAAGAAAAGCTTTCAAACTTTCTCTTTTATCTAATACAAAGGCTTCAAACTTAGTTGGAGAGACATCCAGCAGTTTATATGCATTGACCAACATGATTTCCCTCTATTATCATCTTACAACAACTGGATTTTTTCTGTTTAATATTACAGCTACAATAGAGTGGGCACGAGGACTACAGTTGAAGGAATACTGGTGGTCAGTTTTTATTGTTATTACACCAGATACATTGGCTTGTTGTATGTTCATTAAACAAATTTCTCTTTTTGTGGCTTTATTGTTTCAAGTGAAGAACTACTAACCTTTAATGTTTTTTCCATTTTTGTATACTTAAGAAGTGAAGAACAATTGCAACCAAAATTATTGTCTTTACTTTATCAAGTAAATTCAGTTAAATTCAAGGCAAGGGAAATGCACATTCCTGATTTCATTTTTCACTTGATACAAGATTTATAAGAATAAATGGATAATTCCTAATTTTATAAGACCTACAGCAATCATTAAATATAAAGCTATTATGCTCACAGTTTCCTGGTTTGAATGAGATTTCTTTGTTGCAGATTGGACTTTTGTGCTCTAGTAATGTTCCATATCCAAAATCAGCTCCATTACTTCTGTATAGCATAATCCATGTACTTAATCAGTTAATCCAAGTTTTTATGTTTGTAGAATAGTATATGAATTGACTGAGCGATTTTGTCCATAAAAGTGTCTTCTCTTTGTCATGTGAATGAAGCCACATACTTTTAGAGTATGCTTGTAATGATTTGCCAGCGGTGAATAAATTTGCTTGCAAATTCACCAAGCCACCTGCAAGATAGTCAAATATCATAAACTGTGTACATGTAGATGAAATGACACTTTTTTTCCCTTTGATACTTGGTGTCAAAATCCAGGCGCATCACAATGGACATCCCTACGTTCTTTTACTGAAAATTGGTGACTTTCACAAACTCCCAGGCGGCCGCCTAAGGCCTGGTGAAAATGGTAAAATTTGTGACAGATCCCTTGTATCTCTCTCTTTTAGACACACACACTGACGTATTTATTGGCCAATTATTCCAGAAATAGAAGGTCTCAAGAGGAAATTGACAAGCAAGCTGGGTTGTATTTTTCCTCAAAATGTACCTAATTGGCAGGTTTATAACTTAAACTGAAACATGCTCTTTAGTTGTTATAAGACAGTGCCAAGTTGATGAGTTGACAACGTGTTTATAGAATTATAGAAGTTCAAGTCAAAACAATTAAATTGAAAATGGCTGATTCTTTAGGTTCATGAAAAATTTCTAACCAATCTCTGCAGTTATCTTTGTTGGTTATCTCTGTTACTTTCAATTCCATTTCTAGCATTTGTGATGTATGTGCATTCATATAATCAAGCACAGAATTTTCAAAAATAGCAAATTCTAAAAATATTTAAATGAGTAAAACTTAGCTGCATGTCGACCAGGGAAATTCTATACTGATTAATGGTTTCATTTTGTGGCAGATTGGTCAGTGTGTGGCCACCTGGTGGAGGCCAAGCTATCGTGGTAGGGTTTATCGTCAACCCGTACCCGAACCAAAGGTACATGACTGCTTGTGAAGGAAGAAATACAGAGATAATGTTATAAGACTAGTTTTATTTGGGGATTGGCTGACATGAAAAGTTTTTCTTGTTTTTCTTGTTTCAGGAGTGCATAAAGCTTTTTGTTGTTCATTTGTCTGGAGGGATGCATATAGCTGAACCAAAAAATTTAGAGATCGTTTATGTGTCCTTCTTAGCTTTACAAAGGCAAGATCAAGTAAGATGATATCTTTGCCAATACCACTCTTACGACTTTACTTCCTGATGTAAATGGGTTCAAGCACTGACATGAAATCTTGTTTTTTCAGTCATATGGAACAGTGATATCATCAATCCCGGAGCAGCTGTCTGGACTTAGGCTCATCTTCATCCATTCTGTACCAGCTGTCCAAAATTACATTCAACTTTATCCAAATTGGCACTTCCAATGGTATTAGGGTTCTGAAAAGGACCTTGAGGGACTCTCAAATTACCGAGGCTTGGTTACCAATTGTTCATGAAGATAAGTGTATACATTACAATGATATAGATTACAGACCACATGATAATGCAGAGGTTACAACATAATTACATGAGTTCATTAATAAATCAAAGCAAAGCAACATGCCAATTCTACTTTCCCTTGTTTTTATTCTCCACTTTT
>JANHAO010015034.1:0-15029 GCA_026873985.1 Saraca asoca | reverse complement strand
GATATTATCATATATATGAAAATATTTAAATGTAATAATAAAAACAATTAGGTAACATTATGGTTATTTACATTTGGAAAATTATCATTGATTTAGGTGTTACAACTTGTGAGTTGATTTCTAACTTACAACAATACATGCGTATATGTTAACATGTGAATCCGGTCGACTAAAGCTTAAAGTTCTAAACTACAAATTAAGAGTGTAAAATCACAAGATAGAGAGAAAGACAAAGAGGAAGAACATGATAATACCAGAAATTGTGAACATGATTCGGCCTATCTCAATGCCTATATTCACAATTTTTTTATTTCTCCGTATTTTTTGCTGAGTCACAATAGATCTTTTTTTTCCCTTTTATTGTACAATGATTTCATCCCCTTTTATAGTGACTAGGATGTTATAGTTTAAATGTGATTTAATAATAGAAAAGAATTGTGAATTGATCACGTAACGGAAAATAATGAATTTCCATTAAAATAGGCAATTGAATGGATTTCCTTGGATTGATGGCTAGGAAAACATACCTCAAGTTGTAGGCTAGGTCTCATCCTCAATGACCTGAGGTTACTACTTTGACCCTTGTTGACTAGTGATCTGAGTTTACATTTGACGATCTGATGCCTTGCTCCAGTGACCTCAATCCTGGATGAACTGGGTTCTTATCAATTGAACTTGTCCATTGGGCTTTTACCAGTCCATTTATATGGTATCAAAAATACCCACAACATTAGTCCCCCAGCTCTCAATGTAATCTACAGACTGGGAGCTGTAGTTTGCTGGTAAAAGCCAATGATGGCGATCTGCCATACCTTCATTTAGACTTCTGTCTCATCACTTTATCCATGCCATCATTATCGTGTCTAATGTGCACTTCTTCTTATTATCATTAGAGTGGTAATGACTAAGCCTTGTTATTCATTGGATCGTTTGATCAAGGGTAGTTGATCAGTCTCTAGATCTAATGGTGAGGTTGTGCGAGCTATATAAGCCAAGCTAAATGCTCAGTGGGTCGCAGATGATAACTTAAAAGTTAACATGAATGTGCCTCAGCTCGCAAATCATGCCTCAATAAATATTAGTCAAGTTGAATGCCCAATAGGTTGCAAACGATAACATATAGGTTAACATGAATGGACCTCAACGAGCAAACCATGACTTTGTAGATATTAGTGAAGTTGAATGCCTAGTAGGTCGCAAATAATAACACATAGGTTAACATGAATGCATCTTAGCTAGCAAACCATGACTTTGTTTAGGTTAAAACCAAGTTGAATGCCTAGTAAGCCACAAATGACAACTCTTAGATCAACTTGAAAGGGCCTCGGCTACTAAACCCTGGCTTTTTTAACCCTGAGAATAACTAGCTTCCTGAATAACATTACAAGACTAGAAAGGTGGGCTTAAATTTATTGAAAATATGGGGCGCAGATGTTCAATGTTTCAAGCTTGTGGAACTTCAACTCCATTTATGTGTATTAAGTGATAAGCTTCATTTCCCAAGTCTTCCTTGATGATGTATGGGCCTTCCCAGTTTGGACCTAGTGTCCCATCACTGGCCTTGCGAGCTCCAGGAAAGATAAGGCATAATACGAGATTACCAACTTTGTAGTTTTGAACTTGGACCTTCCTGTTGTAGTATCTCACAACTCGTTACTAATAGGTCATGATCTTAAGTATCTGATAGGATGCTATAGCTGTCATACCGACATTGACGCTAAGGTCACTCATTCTTGGCTTTCTTTGTGGCTTGATTATTTAAGCCATCCGTCTGACTCTTTTTATGATTCTCACCATTGCTCCTCTTTTTATTATGGCTAGGACTGCTCGCCTTGTCCTTCTGATTAGACTTCTTAGGGCTAAAGGTCTCCTCCCACCTGATCTCTTTGGTAGCTTGCTCATAAAACTTGCCCAGGTCCCTCATTGGAGACTTGTATATGCTATCATATAACTTTCTATCCTTGCAGAGTCTTGCTGAGATCATTGTCAAGATACTCTTATTTGAAGGATTTTCCACATTATTGACCTCCTGTCTAAACCTAGTGATATAGTCTTTCAGTGATTCATTTTACCACTGAAAGACTATTATGAGGTGGTAGAATGGTGCGAGTTGCTTTTTCAGTACCTTATACTAGTTGATGAATCTCCTCTAGCACTCTCCCCAGTTGTCAATACTGCCAGCTGGGAGAATTCTAAGCCATGTTTGAGGTATGTCTCCATAAGTGGCTAGGAATACATGACACTTAGCTAGAGGATTGGCTATCTGAAGATCCATCTATACATTGAATATATCAAGGTGGTCGTACGGGTCACTATCCCCATTATATTACGGGATAGTAGGAATCTTGAACCTGTGAGGGAGAGGCATTGTCTCGATATCCCTAATGAATGGTGTCCTCTCCTCATAATGACCTTGATGATTCTAAGCCAAAGGGTGTTCTTCTAATTGTTGTACCCTCTAAAGCAACCTTTCTTTCATCAGGTCCTGTGCTTCAGATCATCGGCTGGGAGATCGCCAGCTCTTTGCACTTCCCTGGTTGTGGGAGCTGGGATCTAGAATTCTATGCCTTCTCTTATGTCCGTGATCTAATGAATATCGATTTGGAATATGTCCCTGACTGACACTATTCGAGCCCCCAACTTGATGCGAACCCCCATATCGCCCCATGAAGCAAGGTGCAATATCATCCTTGTAAGTTCGTGAACCTTCGATCTGGGTTGTAAGTTGGAAAAGTGAACTGAATCAATGTATTGAGATGCTCTTTTGATTGCCCTTTCCTCTAGAGATGGCACTTCTTCTTTTGGCTACTAGAGTATTTCTCTAGGCCTAGTGATCTCAGCCTACCTTTGGGCACCCTGGGCTTGTGCTTGAGTTAGTGCCCTAACTGCATCAGCCAATTTTCTCACCGTGTTCTAAGTGCTTTTTAACACTGATGCCATGCTCGCACTCCATCAATCTCAAGAATAACACTTATAATAAGGATGGCGAAAGTGCCTACAACAGGAACCTCAAGTTGGTCAATTGCAACATTTGAATTCCTAGTGGTTCTTCCTTTAGCCATTGTACTTGGATGAAAAATTAAGAAAAATGAAGTTTAGGGCCCTCTTTCTAGCACCAAAATGTTGAAGTGTGAATTCGGTCAACTAAAGTCTAAAGCCCCAAACTGCAAATTGAGAGTGTAAAATCACAAGATAGAGAGAGAGAGAGAGGAAGAACAATATGACACTATAAGTTTTTAACGTGGTTCAGCCTAACTCAATGCCTACATCTACAATTGTTTTATTTCTCTACATTTTTGGCTGAGCCACAATAGATCCTTTTTTCCCCTTTTTTGTACAATGATTTCATTCCCTTTTTATAGTGGTTGGGGTGTTACAGTTTGAATGTGATTCAATAATAGAAAGGAATCGTGAATTACATAATGGACAATAACAAATTTCCATTAAAATAGGTAATTGAACAGATTTCCCTAGATTGATGGCTAGGAAAGCGTACTTCAAGCTACGGGCTAGGCCTTGTCCTCAACGATCTGAGGTTGTTGCTTTGACTCTTATCAACCAACAATTTGAGTTTACATTTGTTGACCTGATGCCTTATTCCAACGACCTTAATCCTAGATCAACTAGATCCTTATCAGCTGGATTTATCCATTGGACTTTTACCAGTTCATTTATATGGTACCAAAAATACCCAAAATGGTATATCATTTATAATGGAAATGTAAGAGATCAAACCTTATGCCTCTCATATGTAAAGTGAACACTCTATGATTTGAGCTACATTCCCTTACATACATATAGGGAGGACAATGTAGTTGATGACTAGTTGGCTTCCCAATCTTTGGGATTACTAGTTCATAATAATTCTCCCATAAAATTTAATGCTTTGCTTTTAGATGATGTAATTGGGGTCTATACCCCTAGAATGATTAAAGTTTGAGTTTGTTTTTATTTTTCTTTCCTAGGCTATCTAGCTTCGTTTTTTTTTTAAAAAATAAAAACAGAAGAGTAATACTACCTTCAATTGCATGCAATGCTAGAAATAGAGGAGTTAAAATAACATACCAAATTAGATCAGGGCTAGTTTACATGAATATGAGCCTATAACCTAAACGTGCATAGTTTGTTTAAAAATGAGTTCTATGTAAATCCTTATCAGAAATTGAAAGTAACTTTGAGGCATGACAAATTGTTGCTTCCATTACAAGTATATTTCTTTATTTTCTTACTTTGATTCATATCATATGATCTGGTATTCAAGTAATGTAGTAGTAGAATAATGCTTATTTAATTGCTTCCTTCATTGAATTCCCTAGATTTGATTCTTGTTATTGTAAACTTTACCCCCGAAATTGCAATCATTTTAATGTCCTTGCGATGAACAAACATGCATGCTTGTTGTAACAATTTGTTATCTATGTTGCATATATATCTGTTATGGGCATTTTCAGACTAGGTGGAATAGACTGACGGAGGCCTAAAGAATCGAGATAGAGTCAGCGGCCCAGCTTGAAGTGAGGTCGCTGAGGCCAGACAGTAGGTCTTGTAGTGTGAGCTTGCAGCTCCCAACCAACCAAGGCTATAGCGAGCTTCTCTCTGCATAATTGGGAACAACTAATATCTAATAAATAGTTTGAATACTCTACCACTTTGCAAATCAGCCTCTACAGTCTGACAATGATTTGCCCCACATTTATTACTTGATGTCTAGCATTTAATGCTTAATATAGATGTAATCATAGTTTTACAATGATAAATTATGATTTATAACCCTTCTAGATTCTATAAATAGTGAGGGAGAGCTATAGCATAAGGGAGATAGTGAAATATTTGTAGAAACTCTATAGAAATAGCCATAGATACATGTACTATTGCTCTATATAGCAACGCAATCTTTCAAAGCTAATACAATCATTGTGGACGTAGGGGTCATCTTAATTTTAGCCAAACCACAATAAAACTCACCATGCTCTCTCTGCTCTTTCTCTAAATCTCTCACCATTTTCTTACACATTTCACACTCTTAACAACAGTTTGGTTCTCAAAATTCTCGATTGATCAATTATCCAAATCGACTGTCAACATTTTGGCATCCTTGGTGGGTCCAAGTTGCTTTCTTATTTACTCACCGATCAATCACAATGGCAAGAGGAATAGTGACTAGGAGTTCAGACGTTGCCACTGACCAACTAGATGGCTGTGAAAAGTAATGATGAAACATGCTCGAAGACAAAAACCCAGTCTTGGCAAGTACTTCCTCCGTCCTTTCAGAGGCCGATGGTGTACAGGCTCTACATCAACGTTAAGAAGCACTTAAGAGTATGGTTAAGAAGCTTGCTAATGCGGTCGAAGCGTTGGCCCAAGTGCACACCCTGAAAGCACAAAAATAAGGCAAAGCCACCCTAATCACAAAAGTGGTTCGACAGCCACAGGTAGAGATACCAGTACAAAGGTAGAAATCTACTGGAGAAGGAGCTCAGCAGGCAGACTCAGATCACTCCTCAAGCTCATGACCTGAAATGGAAGGATGATGAGCTCACAAGCATGGCAAAAATCAGCGACCTGAAAGCTCACATCATACTGAAGGCTCGAAGGTAAGGCATAATAGTAGCAAAAATCAATGATCCAAAGTACAAGATCATATGTCGAAGAGCTCATGCAAAAGGTGCAAAGGTTGGAGAAACGTACATTGACCTAGGACTAGTCAAGTCATTATGAGAAGGGAACCCCACTTTCCAAAGAAATTAAGATAGAACCTCTCCCTTATCATTTTAAGGTTCCAACCATCTTACCATATAATGGAAGAAGTGACCTGTATGATCAATTTGGATGCTTTCAACATCTAGATGGACCTCCAAACCAACAATCCCCTGGTCAAGTGTCGAGTCTTTCTAGCTACTCTCAAGGATGTGCCACGAGCATGGTTTAAAGGTCTTCTAGCTCACAACATCAGTAGCTAGGAGGAATGCTAGAATAAATTTATCGACCAATACAGAGCCCTCAAGAAGCAACTCACACCATCTTGCCACTTGGCAATAATTTTCCAAAGGAAGGATGAATCAGTGAAGGACTACATCACAAGATTTCGGTGTGAAGTTAACAATGTGGAGAGTCCCTCCAATGATAGTATTCTAATAGTGATCTTAGTGGGACTTCGTAGAGATGGGAAACTATACAAAAGTATGTACAAGTCCCCGATGAAAAGCTTAAGGGAATTCTATGAGCAGGACACTAAAGAAATTTAGTGGGAGGAAACTTTTGGTCCTAAAAAGTCTAGACAAAAGGGTGAAGTCAATAGCTTAACTTCTAGCCAGGACGGGAGAAAGAGCAACCATGGTAAGAGTAGAATGGGCCAAACCCATAATGCAAGTTCCCAGCCAACTAAGAAAGCTAGGATAGAGTGACCTAAACCATAAGGTCACTATGACAATTATAGTATCTTGTCCAGTACTCTAGAAAGGATATATGTCATAAAAAAACAAAGAGAGAATTTTAGGTGACCTAGGCCCCTACTGACCCCTTCAAAGTATAGGGATGCAAACAAGTTTTGTGCTTATCACAATGACAATTGGCACACTACATCTGAATGCAAGTCACTCAAAGATGCAATCGAGGACTTGATTAGGAGAAGTTGCTTGAAAGATTATGTGGTGTGACCTGTAGGTCAACAACCTCAGTAGCAAAAAATGTAGCCTTCCTAAAGCACTGAACAGGAACAAAGAGCGGTGGTTAGAACCATCTATATAATCCATGAAGGGCTACACCTCATGGGTACTTCACGTAACTTGTGTGAATGATATGTACGGAATGCCAGCTATGTCTTATCTGTGAGTTGTGAGTTTGACAAACCCACTAAGAAAGCTAGGGCAGTTTCAGAGTGTATTGTTTTTGTAGACGATGATGCAAGGGGAATCCATTCTCCTCATATTGATGCCCTCATCATTAGAGCTAAGGTTGGCAATGTTGAAGTGTGAAGGATCATGTTAGATACTGGTAGCTCGATCAACGTCTTGTATAAAAAGTGCTTTGAACAAATTGAATTGAGCTAGAGTGATCTTGAACCTTTGCCCAAACCTATTTTTGGCCTTATTAGTGATGCGATATTTCCTGTAGGGCAAGTTAAAATTCCTATCACTTTGGGAGACAGGGATTGCCAGTCCATAATTTTAGCCAACTTCTTGGTCATAGACTACCCTTCAGCTTACAACATAGTTTTGGGATGACTGGTGATGAATGACTTAGACCTGTTCATGTCCACTAGAACATTGACAGCTTGATTCCCAACCTTAAATGGAGTCGAGTAAATACAAGGTGAGCAGTACATGGTTGGACGATGCTATGAAGACACTGCTAGGCTTAGGAAGAAGGGCAAAAGAGTTAATGTGGTATCTAACGAAAAGCCCCAAGCTCCAAGCTCAACTAAGATTAGTCATAATTGTGACCCCCATGACTTAGAAGCAGATAGGGAGATCAGACCAATTGAAGAACTTGAAGAGATTAGGGTTGGTGAGGCAGATGATGAGAAGTGCTTCAAGCTCGAAAAGAATCTACCCCTAATGTAAAGGTCAGATTAGCTGATTTTCTTAAAGTAAATTTGGATGTCTTTGCTTGGAGTTAAGAGGATATGGTAGGGATTAACTCTAAAATTATGTCGCATAAGTTGAATATTGCCCCTCACCACTAGCCGGTCTGATAGATAAGAAGACCATTGACTGTAGAGTGCTCTGACACCCTAAAGGAAGAAGTAGATCGACTGTTGGCAAACAAATTCATTCGGGAGGCTCACTACCAAGTTTGGGTAGCTAACCCTATCTTATTAAAATGGAAGAATGGAAAGTGGAGGACATGCATTGACTTCATAGACCTAAACAATACTTGCCCAAAAGATAGCTTTTCCTTACCAAGGATTGACCAGCTCGTTGATGTGATGGTCGAGCATTAACTCCTCAGTTTTATGGATGCGTACTCTGGGTATAATCAAATACCCATGGAGCTTCAAGATGAGGAGCACACCTCATTCATTATGGATCAAGGATTATACTGCCGCAAGGTAATGCCCTTCAAGCTTAAAAATGCAGGAGTGACCTACAAACAGCTGGTCAATACGATGTTCAAAGATTAGATTGGGAAGACTATGGAGGTTTACGTGGATGACATGCTTGTGAAGTCTAGATAGGTTGTGAATCATATAAAGGATCTAGATAAAATGTTCCAGATCTTAAGGAAATATCAGATGAAATTTAACCCACTTAAATGTGCATTTGGAGTGGCTTCTAAAAAACTTCTCAAATTCATGGTCAACGATAGAGGAATAGAAGCAAACTTGGAGAAAATCAAAGCACTCATTGATATAAGATCACCAACCAGGATTAAAGATGTATAGAGCCTAACTAGCAGGGTCACAACTCTTAGTAGATTCATCTCGAAGGTAATAGATAGATGCCTACCATTCTCTGACATCTTGAGGAAAGCAAAGTGCTTTGAATGGATCGAGGAATGCGAAGTTGCCTTTACACACTTAAAGGAATATATAGGCTGAGCTGCATTATTGTCCAAATCACAAGAAGGTGAGAAGCTAATTCTTTATTTGGGAGTATCTCAACATCCCATTAGTGCAACCCTTGTCCCCGAGGATAGTGGAGCGTAACTCCCAGTGTACTACATGAGCAAGAGGTTGCTGAATAAAGAAAAAATTTATACTCCCATGGAAAAGCTTGTTTGCTGTCTTGTTGTCACATCCAAAAAATTGTGACCTCACTTTCAGGCCCATACCATTGAGGTTCCTACTTAGTATCCGTTAAAATAGACTCTCTAGAAGGCAGACACCTTAGGTCACTTACTCAAGTGGGCAATCAAGCTCGCCCAATTTGACATCCATTACAAATTGAGGATGGCGATTAAGGGACAAGCCTTAACTGACTTCATAGCAAAATTTACCAGACCTATGAGGGAAGAGGTGGAAGCCTTGGAAAGACCATAGTGGGAGCTCAATATAGATGGGTCCTCATGTGAGCAGAAAGTAGGAGCAGGAATCCTTTTAATCATCTTGGAAGGGCATAAAATCCTTTATGCCTTAAGGCTCAAATTTTGAGCTACCAATAATGAAGCAAAATATGAGGCACTACTTGCAGGACTCTGCCTGGCAAAGGAGATGTGAGTTGAAAATTTGAATATCTTCAATGACTCTTAACTGGTCGTCTGTCACGTAAAAGGGGAATATCAAGCAAAAAGACCAAGAATGGCTGTCTATCTACAAAGGGCTTAGGAGTTGCTCCATGAATTTTGAAGGTATGAGATCAGCTAGGTCCTTCAAGCTCGAAATACGCATGCAAACGTGTTAGCTTGCTTGGCTGCTGCAAGGGACACAAACTTTTCAGGTGCAATACTAGTAGAAATTCTTCTGTCTCTAAGCATCGAGTAGAAAGATGTCATAATGACAACCATTGTGGCACATAGCTCATGGATAAGTCCTATCTTGACATATCTATAGGATAGCAAACTCCCAGAAGACATATTAGAAGCATGCTACACATGGTTCTGAGCTACCTGGTATTGCATCATCAAAGAATTCCTTTATAGAAGGGGCTTCTCAGCTCTACTTCTCAAGTGCATTGATGGTCTCAACTATGACCTCATCCTAGAGGAAATTCATGCTAGGCACTACAAGAACCACGTTGGGGGGCTATCACTGCCTCAAAAGGTCCTTTGGCAAGGTTTCTTCTAGCCAACCATGAAACGGGTTGCAATCAACCTTGTTAAGTAGTGTGATAAGTGCCAAAGATTTTTCAAACTTCCCCAAGCTCCTCCAGCCTACCTCCAACAAATGATTAGCCCTTGGTCCTTCAAAATATAGGGGATTGACCTACTAGGACCTCTCCCTATGGGTCACAAAAACTGTAAATACGTGGCAGTAGTTGTAGACTATTTTACTAAATGGGCAAAAATGAAAGAGCTGACCTAAATTTCTTCTTCTCAAATTCAAAAATTCATTTGGAATAACATTATTTGCCGATTCGATGTCCCTCAACAAATAGTGACCAATAATGGGACTCAATTCACCAGTGAGCAATTCACTAAGTTATGCAACGACCTTAAGATTTTGAAAAGTTTTTAGTTAGTAAACCACCCCCAAACCAACGGACAGGTCAAAATGGTGAACAAGATCATTAATCAGATCCTGAAGAAAAAATTGGAAGCCAGGAAAAGGGCATGGGTAGATGAGTTATCGAAGGTGTTATGAACTTATTGAACTATGGCTTGCAACACCATGGGAGAAACCCCCTTTTCGATGGTCTATGGAATTGAAGCCATAATATGAATGGAGTTCGAAGTAACTTCACATCAGAGGACTACCTTCAACTTGGAGGAGAATAGCCAATTGCTCACTGCAGGTCTTGATCTTGTTGACGAAATAAGAGACGAAGCATGTCTTAGGGTCGTGACCTACCAATAGCAGGTTACAAGGCATTTCAATCGATAGGTCCAAGCTCAAAGCTTCAAAGCAGACGACCTCGTCCTATGCCTGGTTCTGCAAAGAGGTCACAATCCTAGTGAAGGGACATTGGGTCTCAATTCGAAAGGTCCATATGTAGTATAAGAGAAATTGAAAAGTGGGGGATATTGCCTGGCAAACATAAAAGGAATTGAATTTCCTTGAGCTTAGAACATTGAACATCTCCGACCATACAATCAATAAAAGCAAAGTTGGCTTCATAAATTTTTAATATTTTTTTTAAAGTTTTGAATTGAATAAGGATCGAAGAGTTCTCTTTTTTATTTATATTATGTTCAGCATGCTCTTTAATATATTTTGTCAACAATCAACTTATTTAAGCTCAGCAAAGAAAAGCTATGCTCTGCAAGGACAACCTAGCCAGCTATCTCACAAAGTGAAGATGCTCAAACCTCACATGCCACGATGATTCATTCAGGTTTATGCGGTTCTTTAGTAGAATTAAGTAACAAAATGCCAGAATGTTCGATAGATCAAATGCAAGAAAAAGATGTCTCAATTACAAAGAAGTACAAATCAAGTCAAGGAAAAACATAAAATAAAGCTATGAAGGTGCTATATGAGATGGAGCCGGAGAGCTAGAAGGATCCAGGGTAGCAGGGGAGCTCAAAGTAGTTGTAGGTAGATCTTCCATTACTTGTTCTCTAGGCCTCTATTCAGCTGCTTCTTGTGTTGGTGGATTGTCCTTGACTTGCTTTGTGTCTCCAATGGGAGGAATACTAACAACGTCAACACCCAGAGGAGAGGTTGCCTCTGTGCCCTCAATAAAGCCCTGAATGATGGTTTCAATTTCCCTACTGAAGAAAAAGAAGTCAAAATTTGGATGCTTCTACCATAAAGTGTACATGAAGCTGTCGGTGGTGTAGGAAATCACAGCTTCTTGGGCCTGATTGATCATGGTAGAAATTTCCTCTTTCACTTTGGCAATCTCCCCTTTGGCCCATGTGGCCCTTTCCTTAGTTCGCTTAACAGCCTATTCAGCTCGTTTGTCTACCTCTTCAACTCGCAGTGCCTTGTCTTTAGCACACGTTGCCCTCCCTTAAGTAGCTTAAAATTGCTTTTGGAAAATTTCAATCCCTCATGCTAGTGTAGACATATCTTCTTTCCTCTGTTGAAGCTTGTCATGAGCTCTACATAGCCTCCAAGCAAAATCAGCCATCTCGCGAGTAAAGGATTCTTTAGCCCTTTTCCTTGTAGTACTGGCACCTTGCAACTGAGCCTCAGAATCCTCTAACTTCCTCTTCAGCTCGGCTACTTCATTAGTCACCACTGCCAAGCTGGCCTCAAGCTTACCTTGTTCCTCCTCCCAGCTCAGGTATTCATTTCTCTACTTTATTGCCTTTAATGCTCCATAAAAAAGAATAGTAAGGAATCAAAATGTAAATGAAGGATTAAGAAAAGCAAGAGGAAAATAACACCGACCATCAAATAGTGGCTACTCAATATCTCCAACAAGGCACTACCCCGTATCCTATCATCCTCCAAAGACACTGTATTAACCCCAAGATTTGGCTCACATTATTGTTAATGACATTATAAAGAGCCAAAATCTTGGGTCCCGAGCCTCCAGTTGGGTGCTCTAGAGCACCCTTAGGCCCTACTACCAAACCAATAGCGATCTCCTTTCCCTTGTCAACCTTTTTCCTTTTGGAAGAAAGCCTGGTTGGAATATCCTCTCTATGGCCTCAGGACTTTGATCTCACCCTTTCGACCTCAACTGGCCCCAATTGCAAAATGGGGGCCAAGCAAGCAAAGTCTCCTCTACAATCATCAAGGTAAAAGGATCACTGGCTTAAGCTGGAGCTGGGATAGTGATAAAGGGGGAAGGTCAGCGAGCCTGAGTAGGAGCAGAAGTAACAGCGGAGGAAGAAAGATGATCAACGTCAGTAGAAGCAGAAGCAGTAGTCTGCCTCGACCTTGGAGGAAGTTCGACCAAGTTGACTCTCCCCATATTGACTTGCTCAGTAAAGTCAGCGGGAGCAACTTCCCTTAATCCGTGGACTCTTATATCTGATGAACTATTGATGAGATCAGCACTGAGAGCAGGGGAAAGCCTGTGAGCTTGCAAGGGCTCTTCGTCGAACCTTGAGTCATTTCAAAGATCATCGTAAATAGCAAATTTATCTAACACCTCTATCTCTTCCGTGCTCAAATCTGGCCTTTCATTTCTTGCTCCTTATGCAAAAAACATAGCAAAGGGTAGACTCAAAGAAAAAAGAAAAATAGTAAAGGCTCGTGTCCTCTTAGCTCACTCACCCAGATTCCAAACAAATGAGAAATTCTGAAGATGACTTAAGGATGGGTAGGAAACATAAGACCAATAGGTCTTATAAGGACCCACATTGGATTTCCATCTAGCATCTCCTTGAGGTAACACCTTAAAGGGACGAGGTGAAATGTAATAAACCCCTTCTCATTGTCTAGTGGTTTTTATGCTGTAAAGATAGTAGAGGACTCTAGTGCTAGGAGGATGGAGACCATTTTTGAGGAGGATCAGTGATAACACAATATTTTACTCATTTAATTGTCCTCTCACTTAGCATTTTAAGATCCAAAATGACTTACTTTCAACTGTGTTAGTGTGTATTTATGATTCAGTGCGTCAATTGGTTCATTAGAAGAAATTTTGCATAATTGGCCATTTTGAGTAGTTTCTGTAATCTAGCTATATCTCGAGATACAGTTCTCCAATTAATGTGATTCTTATCTTTTAGGAAAGATAAGAGAGAGATCTACAACTTTCATGAAGACTACAAAAGCTGCATCTCACAATTGGTCATTCAAAATTGGAGCTCAAATCAGAATCAAAACACTATCTCAGCCCTGTCCCGAGTAGCCTGACCTCTGTGTAGTTATCTGGCCATATCTGGAGTTATACAAGTCCAAATGAGGTGAAACTAAGACATAAAGCTACAACTTTCATGAAGGCTTCTAGACTTGAATCCAGCAAATTGGGCATGTCAATGAAGCTGCAATTCATGATAGAAATGTTATGAAAATGGGCCTCTACAGAATATGGTTTTAAGGGCACCAATTAGCATGGATCTTGAGCTCATTGCACCATCTCTTGCTCCAACTTACACTCAACCAATTGGATACCCGAAAGTCAGAAGAAAAAGCAAGGAAAGCAATCTGCATTGAACAATTCATGCAAGGGCAAAGGCAGAAGCAATTAGACTAACTTTCTACCTGCCCCACCTACCATGCAACCAGCTTCTTTTACCCGGGCAAACTCCTTTTTGTTGGAAGCTTTTTAGTCTTGATTTTGTAGTGGTTTAGAGTAGTTTTTTTTATCTGAGTTGTAGTAGCAGTAGAGTAGGGCATTTTCTCTTCATTTTTCTCTACATTTTTGTGCCTCCATGGAAGGCTAACTTTGTACCAGTCTAAGGGTTGCAAACTTGAAGATTAATGCTAAAATCTTGGTATTTCCTTCTGCATTCAATTGTTTATCATTTCTTCTCCTTTCCTCTTTGTTTTTATTGTGATATCTGAGTTAAATGGATCTATTTATTTTAGATGTTAATATGATCATTGAGATTTTGATAATCACTTCTAGAACAGGATAGGAAAATTAAGTAATGCATTGAGATCTTGATGGATTATTTGTGGCTGAGTTCTGATTAGACTCATTAATCATTTTCAAGTATTCTTGATGTGATTTTAAGCCATATAATATGATTAATAATTGAATGAATATTTAGTGATCAAAGATGTATTAATCTTAGGTTGATTCCCTTGGCTAATTGGTTTATCTTCTTGCATTTTAGCTTCTGTATGTTAGTGTAGTTTTCTACCAAGCCCCCTCTTTTATTTCTAGCTCCTAATTGATTGATATCATCCACAAATGATCTTTGGGTTTGACCTAGTGTTGCCATATACTACAAGTAGTTAGGTAACCCAATTTTATAAATATCTAATTTGAACAGGGTCGACAGCTGCTCATCAACCAGTGCTAAAGAAGTCAAGGTGGAGTATGCGTTAGGGGTCAATTGGGCAAGGGTGAGCTTTAACTCATTCAAGAAGTCGATTATGTATAAAGGATAAAAAACCTAAGACTCACATTAAGGTGGTGAACACTGATAATCATAAACCTTGTGGGAGGATGAGTAGCATGGTCATTGCAAGATGGCACCATGACACAGCAACCCCTTGGGAAGAAGTATGTGATGTATCAGTTGTCACAGTCGAATCAAATTAGAAATTTATAAATTGAAACTACCTAAACTACTTGTAGCATAGGCAACCTAGGTCAAATCCAAGGATTATTTTAGGATGATGTTATTAACCAAATTAGGAGATGTAAATGGGGGGGGTTTGGCAGAAATTAATTAACATAAACTAACAAAAACAGAAACTAAAACACAACAAAAACTGCAACCAGCCAAAGGAACCAACTAACTTTAGATTAATGCATCCTTGGTCACTTAAGGCTCATTCAATTGATGAAAACCATAACAAGAAGCCTTGAAATGATTAATGAATCTATCCTAAGCAGTTAAGATTCAGCTAAGCAAAC
>JANHAO010015033.1:0-15024 GCA_026873985.1 Saraca asoca | reverse complement strand
ATCATTTTCAAGGATCCTTGTTATGATTTTAAGCCATAGAATATGATCAACAATTGAATGAATATTTAGTGATCAAGGATGCATTAATCTCAAGTTGATTTCCTTGGGTTGGTTGGTTTTTTGTTATTATTTTTGTTTCTGCATGTAGTTTTCTATTAGTGTAGTTATTGCCAACCCCCCTTATTTCTAGCTCCTAATCTGATTGATATCATCTACCAAATGATCCAAGGGCTCGACCTAGTGTTGTCTTATACTACAAGTAGTTTAGGTAATCTGGTTATAAATTACTAATCTTGATTAGCCTTGACAACTGGTCACTGGCCGATCCTCCTATTGATTAGAGCTTATCTTTTAGAGGCTACCCTTCTTTGTAGGCTTATTGACTTGTATTTTGACTCCTTTGGTGTAAATTTTCCTTCACAACTCTTGCATGTTGTATTGTGTTTGAATATTCTACACATCATAGATGACAGTATGATTTCCTGCAAATCACAGTAAAATAAGATATTTGAATAACCAATCGACCATGGTTCTCGGTGAGCAATGAGCTGGGCATCAAGGTGCCTTAGTTGTTAATGAATAGTTCATAGGTCACATAAGAACTGTGCCTAGTGAGAGGATGCATGCAAATTACAAGCATTTGGTCACATGAGAGCTGTAAACATTAGGTCACAAACACATGGTACCTGAGCAAGTTGGTCATGTGAGTGAGGTGGCGGGCATATGGTGCTTGAGGAAGTTGGTCATATGCACAAGCTAGAAGAGGCTGCTTGCACATGGTGCTTAAGAAAATTGGTCATGTGCAAGAGTTGAAGATTACATGCATACAGTGCCTAAGAAAGTTAGTTGTATGCATAGCGAGGTCGTATGCATATGGTGCCTAAGAAAGTTGGTCATGTGCATGATGAGGTAGCATGCATATGGTGCTTAAGAAAGTTAGTCGTATGCATAGCGAGGTCGCATGCACATGGTGCCTAAGAAAGTTAGTCATATGCATGCTAGATCACATTAGGACGATGCCAAAAAATAGGTCATCCTAATGCGATAGTAATTTAACTTGAAACTTAAAAGGATACAGTCACAAGCCGAAACAAGGGAGGTCGCATCACGGGGGCTAGCTTCCAAACTAATATTTGCTAAGAATTTGCTCAAACTATATACACCAAAATTTGGGCTATTTCTACATGCTTCATTACAAGACTAAAATATAATTCTCACTACAGTAGATTGCCCTTGCTTGAGATCTCACTGAGGCTCAGAGGGTTACTACCCTACAGGTCGCAGCACATAGTTTTTGAGGCGACCTCTCTTAATTAGATCCTTAATCACATCTCTAAGGGCTTGACAATCTGAAGAGTTATGCCCAACCTCGTTATGGTAGGCACAAAATTTGTTAGTGTTTTTACTCCCATGAGGAGTCCTCAAGGGATTGGGAGTTCTAATGTCTTCTCTACCCTTTTTTGTGGTAAAAATCCTATCCAAAGTGTCCGATAGGACACTATAGTGATCATGGTGACCTGGGCACTAAGGTCGCTCGGCTCTCACTTTCTTTGCAAGCTGGACATTAGGGTCGACCTTCTGACTCTGAACAGTCCTCTTCTTACTCTGACTAGAGCAATTTGCATCATCCATCTGGTCGGACTTTCTCGAGTCGAAGGTTTCTTCCCACTTGATCTGCTTGATAGCTTGTTCATAAAACTCAATTAAATCCTTTACTAGGGACTTATATAGGCTTGTATACAACTTTCCATCTTTGTAAAGTCCTATGGAGATTGTTGCCAAGATGGTTTCTTCAGATGGATTCCCCACTGAGTTGGCTTTGAGTCTAAAGCTGGCAATATAATCCTTCAGTGACTCATGCTTACATTGGAAGATCAACACGAGGTGACAAAAGGGCACGAGTTGCCTTTTTAATGCTTAGTACTAGCTGATGAATATCTATTGACACTCTTCCTAACTGCATATTAAGCGAGTAGGAAGGCTTCTGAACTAGACCCAAGGTACACCTCTTAATGTAGCTAGGAAAACTCGGCATTTAACTAAAGGGTCAACTATCTGGAAATCCATCTGAACATCGAATGCATCTAGATAGTCATAAGGATCATTGTCCCTGTCGTATAGTGGAATCACGGGGGCTTTGAGCTTGAGAGGAAGGGGCTGAGTCTCGATCTCTATGGAGAATAGCAACTTGTCCTCGAAGCAAGCTCAATCATTTAGAGCTAAAAAATGTTCCTCCAACTGGTTCATCTTTTGACATAATTCTTCCAACAGTGGGTCTCGCACCCTAGATCGCTGGCTGGAAGATTGTTGATTCCTTTGACTTTCCTGGTCATGAGAACAGCAACCTGGAGTCTACTATTACGTGCAGTGACCTGGAATCTACTGTTGTGAGCAGTGACCTGAAGACTGATTGGCTTTGCTCGAACATCTAGCTTGCTACTATTGGGGAACATTCCCAGGTGTAGTGGCTTCATTCTTCCTTTACAAACCCTGAGCTTGCGCTTCTGCTAGCGTGGTGACTACTTTAGTTAGTTCTCCCATCATATTTTCCAATCTCTCCTAACATTGAAGCTAGGCTTATTCTCCATCAAGGCCATTGGCAATGACAGCAAATTGACAAGAGTTAGTCAGGGTAAGCCGGCAGTAACACCTATCATAGGAGCAGTGGAGGAGTCTGTTGTAAACACATGACCTTCCGGTGGCTCAACCAATACATTTGAAGCTCTAGTGGCTCTTCCTCTTGCCATTGCGATTACACCAGAAATTAACCAAGGAACAGATGAGTCCCCACAGATGGCACCAAAATCTTGATGGTAGATTTCAGTTTTGCCAAAATCTAGCCAACTAGAGAGATTCTTTCAAGACTCAAACTATCTTCCGATTGAGCTAACAAAGATGAAGGGGAAGGCAGAGGAAAAGTAGGAAATAGGTAGAGAAATTTTTAATGTGGTTCAGCTAAAATCAGGCGGCACCAGCTTTACGTCCACGGTGGCATTTTATTAGTCTTAAGTAATTTTAGCAAAGTTATAGTACAAGGATTTTTTCTTCACTTTACAGTGATCTCCCTCCTCTTATTTATAGAGGATAGGGAGGTTACAATTATAATTACATAATTTTTATTTCTGTTACATTAAAATAAATATACAAGATAGCCTAGACTACTACAAAATGGCTTTTGTAGGCTGCTGGCTAACTTCTAAAGATTACTTTCTATAGGTGGGCCCTACACACTGCTTCTTGCAGACTAGTCCCACTAACTAAGTCTGAGAGGGTTGCTACTTCAAGTTTACTCTCAACAAGCCTTTAGCTAGGCGAGGTGTAATGTCCATAAGCCGGGACTCTATCTAGGTTGCTACTGGCCTTTGGTCAGTAAGGACAATCCTCACAAGCTCACCTTTGGCAATGCAGGCTTGCACATAGCGAGATGCTGGTTACACGAGCCAAGACTTGTCTTATAATGAGCTAGGACTTCTGTCTTGTTTTGTGCTCATGTGGCTAGGGATCTAACGAGCTTGGATCTTTTCTCTCTTGAACTTCATCTACTGTCGGGCCTTTGCTGGCCCATTTCGTAGAACCAAAAATTACCCATAACACTTGTGAACTAACATTTAAAGAGGCATGTGCCTATTGGGCAATGCCTTTATACATAATATAAATATGTTTATATTTCAATGTGTTTATCCTTCTTTCTACAAGCATATTCATCCCCAAGCAAGCAATCAAGATTAAGTGAATGTGATTCAAAAGTATTGACATGATTATAAGGATAAAAGGATCAAAAGATAGTAGTGATAGGTTGAAGGCTAGTGATCATCAATCAGAGATTAAAATTCATGCTAGTCATGGATAGGAAATTGGGTCGTGACATTAATAAAGAAGGTCATGAGGGGGGAATAGTTCATAAGGGCGTCCCAAGCAAAATAGGTTTTTTATATTGCAGACCCAGTTGATAATAAGTGGTCTATAGTTCTTCAAAGGAAAAGACAAATTATTGGTAATGGGGATGAAGAAGAGATAAGTAATAACATTGAGGAGACCCCTCCTTTCTCTTCAGGATTACCTCCAACAAATGATGAAGGCAACTTGGAGGAGTTCTACATTTGAGATGGTCATGGTAAAGGGATATGGGTCAAAGATTCTCCTAGAGAAAAAAAAATTGGAAACATTGAAGTTAATTGATTCTATTTATTGGCAATTATATAATTTTAAGTTTAAATGCTTATACTTGATATATTATGTGTTTATTGTATATAGGCAACTAACTATATAACTTTTAGTTTAGATGCTTAATTATACTTGATTATATATTTATTAAAATTAAGACAGCTTCATAGTAAAATTGTTTGATTTCAATGGAGTAGAAAATGCATCTAATTTTTAGAGGTTCTTGCAAGCATGGGAGCCCATTTGGCATCTAATTTTCAGAGAGTGGTTAGAATTCAATTAAGCATTAATCACATGAAGCCTACTGAAGTGAATGATCTTGTTTTTGTTAAAGTCACATCTATTAATATTGGCAAAACCATTCAGGTTTTCAATTTTCTAATTTTTTCCTCATTATTTTTCTTCATCTGAATGATAGGTTAATAATTTAGTAAAGTTTAATTTTTTCCTATTACATACCTTAAATTCTAAGCAAGTTTGGGAGGTGCAACTTTGGAAGAATGATCCTTCAAAGTCAAAGGGAAAAATTTTGGTATCATGTTCTAGATTGTCTTGTATGCTACATTCCTTAGCCAGAGCATGCAATAGCTGCTAGTGAAAGGCTCAAAAAGTTTACTAAGCTTTTAAATATACAATCGGGATATGCAATTAGAGTAATAATAAATTGAGGATTTCTATAAATTTCTTTCAAGAAATTGATTGTGTTTTATTGTATACATATATAGGTTACTATATATGATTTTTAGTTTAGATGCCTATTACTTTATATATTATATTTTCATTGTATATGTGTGTAATATTACCTGCATTTTATATATAAAAATGTAGCTTGCACTTATATAGATGGACATAGCAATAATTGAGGAAATCTAGTTAGAAAGTAAGTAAAATAATTATTATGTATAGACTTGTTGTTAAAATGACATGTTTTGATTTTAATTTAGTTTTGAAATTTTTTAAATTTTTGTTTGGTCCAATAAAATGTTTGAAGTTGTTAAAATTGGGATTGTATTCAATGATTATCTATTTTGGTTTGATGGTTGTTTCTTCAAAAATATAAAATAGCAATATGTTTTTATAAAAATGTAGCTATGTAGCAGTAAGTTTTTGTAATAAATATAACTAGCATCAAGGTTGTATATTTTGGTTTGATGGTTGTTTTTACAAAAATGTAAAATAGCAACAAGTTTCTATAAAAACAAATAGCTAGCATCAAGGTTTTTTATGGGAAAAGACATCAGTTTTTATTTTAAAAAATTGATGTCTTTAGTAGTCTCAAGAAAAAATACATTCAATATCTTTGGTGGTTGAGAAAAGATATCAGTTTATGATAAAAATCGACATTTCACTAAAAGAAAAGACATCAGTTATTCATAAAAAAACTAACATGTAAAAATTTTTTCCAAAAAAAAAGACATCAATTTTATATTAGAAAATCAATGTCATTTCCTTTTTACATGTCAATTTAAAAATTGACATGTATTATTCTAACCTACCACATCACTCAAATAGATATCAATCTCAAAACCAACGTGAAGAGTGTGAAATAACCGATGGTTTTCAAATTCTCCATCATGATCACTTCTAATGTTTGATATGCACACATCTTTTTTCATAGACATTGAAAGTCTCATCTTTATGAACTAGAAAGAGTACCCAAGTATATCTTGAAAAATCATCAATAATAACTAGACCATATCTTTTGCCTCTAGAACTTCAGGTTTTATAGGATCAAAAAGATCCATATGCAATAACTCCAAGGATCTTGAAGTGGAGATAACATTTTTGGGTTGAAAAGAAAGTTTTACTTGTTTCCCTTGTTGACAGGCATTGCATATGTGGTTTTTCTCAAAGTTAATTTTAGGAAGGCCGATGACTAAATCATTTTTGCATAGTTTTAAAATAAGGTGCGTGTTTACATACTTAAGCCTTTTATGCTAAAGCCAACTTTGATCATTTGTTGAAACAAACATTTTGTCTCCTTTGAAGGAATATCCTCTAAGGAAATTGCACAAATGTTATCCATTCTTTGACCCAAAAAAATATTTTGTTATTGATGATACATTGCACATAGCAATGAGAGGATTCAAATATAGCTCCATAGCTTTTTTCACAAAGTTGACTAATGCTTAAGAGGTTGTGTTTGAGTCCTTCCACCATTCTAACATCATTGATATGAGATGAAGAATCAATACCAATTTTACTAATACCAACAATCTTGCATTTTGTGTCATTACCAAAAACTACTTCACCTTTTTGAATTGATTTGAAAGAAATGAACTTGCTTGGATCTCCCATCATATGCTTTGACAAATCACTATCAAGAAACCAATAGTTTGTTTTGAAACTTGTTTTAAATCTAGCCTACAAAAAAGAAAGCTCTCTTGTTTTAAGTACCTAGGCCATTTTGGGTTAGTCTCTAGCTTTCTCAAATATTGACCTTTTAGTATCCAACCTTGTATTTTATAGTCATTCAATCTTTTCTTATGAATACAAGATTGAGATATATGTCCATTTTTCTCACAAAAGTTATATTGTAAAGAAGGAGTAGAATTTTGAGTTGCTTTTACAAAAAAAAAAAAAAAAACTTTTATGATATTTTTCATTTTTTTTTGGTACAAAACCAACTCTCCCTTTGTCAAATGAGTATTTTTGTATTCCCAAAATAGCATTCAACTTTATTTTTCCTTTAACAAATTAAGACAGATTTTTTTTAAGGATTTTACTTTCTTATTCAAAAACTAGTTTTCATTCTTTAAGGAATGAACAACCATTTCCTTCTCCTTCAAAGTTTAGTTTTCACTCACTAAGGATAAGTAGCTGATTTGCTTTTCGAAACAAGATTCTCTTTTGTCAACCTTTCTCTTTCTTCTTTGAATAAAACAACTTAATTTGATAAAAAAGAATTTTGGTTTGTTAACTCATTTTATGAAAAAAAAATCCATTTCTTCAAAAACTTCATTTTTCTTTTTCATAAGGTCATTTTCATTTTTCAAAAATTCAACATTTGATTTTAAAACTTGATTTTCCATTTTCAAAGATTCAAGTTCTTTTTCTAAAATGGATTTTTTTCAAAAATAGAGAGATATCTTGTCATGAATTTATGGGAATCATCCATTAAACTTTCAAAATTTCTTTGTAACTTTCATAAGGAATAGGGTGTCAAGATCCATTACCTTAGTATAGTGTTCTTTGGCCATGAAGCAAAGGTTTGCTATTTCTACCTTTCCTTCTTCCTAAACTTCTTCATCAAAAGAGACATATTGATAGCAAAATATTTCACTCATTTATTTGTCTTATCACTTAGCATTTTATGGTCTAAAATGACTTATTTCCAGCTGTGTTAGCATGTATTTATAGTGTGATGTCAATTGGAATCATATTGGAAAATTTACATAATTCAGCCATTTTGAGTAGTTTCTGTAATCTGGTCATAACTTGAGCTACACTTGTCCAATTAATGTGATTCTTGTCTTGAAGGAAATATAAGAATATCCCTACAACTTTCATGAAGAGCTCCAAAGCTGAATCACCCAATTGGCTATTTGAAATTGGAGTTGAAATCAAGACCAGAATACTATCTCGGGCAGCCTGACCTCTAAGCACTTATCAGACCATAACTGGAGTTATACAAGTCCAATTGAGCTCAAACTAAGTCCAAATAGAAGTTGAGACATAAGGCCACATTTCCTATGAAGGTTCTAGACTTGAATCCAGCAAATTGGGCATGAAAAATGAGCTGCAACACAAAGGCAGAGTTGCTGTGAAATAGGCCTTTGCAGAATTGGAGTTTTAAGGCCCCAATTGGCATGGATCTTGAGCCCATTAAACCATCTCTTGCTCCAGCTCACACCTAACCAGCTGGAGAGTAGTAAGTCAATAGAAAAGCCAAAGAATTGAGCTTGCAAAAATGCACAGCGTGCAAGAGCAAGGCAAAAAGCAAAACCAGACTATACAGCCTTCATCATTGCCTACTCACCTACCAGCAACTGTCTCCTCTTTTGCCCAAGGAAAATCCATTTTGTTGGAAGCTTTTAGTTCAATTTTTAGAAGTTTCTGGTAGGTGAGTAGGATGTTTTCTTCATTTTTATTTGTAGTAGTAGTGTAGGACATTTTCTTCATTTTTCTTTGTAGTTTCTACCTTTAATGGAAGGCTAAACTTTGTAATCAGCACAAGGGGTTAACAAGCTTGAAGATTTATGTTGAGATCTTGATATTTCATTCTACATTCAATTGTTGGTCATTTCTTTCCTAGTTCCTCTCTATTTTTATATGAATATCTAAGTTGAATGGCTTCATTTGATTTAGATATTATATGATCATTGCTTAATGACCACTTATAAGAAGAGGATAGGAAAACCAAGCAATGCATTGAGCTTTTGATGTGTTGTTTACTTGACTGAATCCTGACTGCTTATAATGGATTTATTAATTATTCCAAGGCTTCTTGCTACGATTTTCAATAATTGGATGAGCATTTAGTGATCAAGAATACATTAATCTTAAGCTAGTTGATTTTCTTGGGCTGGTTGTTTCATTTGTTGTTGTTTTCATTTTTGCATGTTAGTGTAGTTGTAGGATTTAGTTACTACCAACCCCCCTTATTTTCAACTCCTAATCTGATTGATATCATCATCCTAAAATGATCCAAGGGCTCGACCTGGTGTTGCCTATACTACAAGTAGTTTAGGTAGCTTTGGTTGTATAAATTTCTTATCTAATTGGTCTCGACAGTCGCATCATATATTCATTATCCCAAGTAGTTATTATAGCTTTCTTCTTTTGTAGCCTCCTTTGGGTTTTCTTCTTGAGATTTAGGCAATCCACTTTGATGTGATCGGGTGATGTGATCTCCCTTAGAGATGCCTATGGATCTATCTCTAATTTAGGAAATCAACACAAAAATTGAAAGAAGAAGAAGGATATTCATGCCACATTCTAGAAAGATAGAAGAAGAGTGATAAGTGATGAAGATTGATGCTACAAAAAGGAAACTCTTTGATGAGTCTTCAAGTTCTAGTATGAAATTCAATTATCAATTTGCCAAATCTAAGTGGTGAAGGAACATGCCTCCCCTCATAGCAATTAGGCTCAAATATGGGCCGAATTACAAGTTCTAAACATCCATCCAAATAACCAAATAAACAAGCTAATTAATTCCAAGACATGGCTAACTTGTCATCCAAAAACAAGCTAGCTGAAACTAATACTCCAGCTAGCTGAAACATGTGGTTTTCAAATAGACCACAAACAATACAAACTCAAGTCTTAATTCACCCAAAAAAATAAAGGAAATAAAAGGTTCAAGTAGCCCTAAAATAAAGCCATAACAAAGTCAAAGATAGCCCCTAACACAATACAAAAATAACAGCCCAAAATATGTACAAAATTGACAACAAAGTGATGGCATGGCTATCCAAGACTTGTTAACTACAAAGGCCTCCCAATTGGCTTCCCATTTGGCCCTCAAGTGGATGGCAAAGCTTCCAAGTAAATGACCCTTAAACCTCCAAGCCCAAACCCCTCTTGTGCACTCCAAAATGCATGACAAAGTCCTTGGATTGCTTTTTCCATCTTCTTGGCCCTTACCCTTGTCATGGGTCCACTTGGAACATGAAAGGCTTCTTGATAATCCTTGGGTTAGTCTTCCATATTCTCATTGCTCCCTCTCCTCAAAAGAATTTGACCTCAAATCAAAACTTACATCAAAAAGAGAAAGGTTAGCAACATTAAATGCAGCACTAATATTAGAATCACCTAGAAGATCCAACTTGTAGGCATTGTCATTTATCCTTGCCACCACTTGGAATGGTCCATCTTTTCTTGGATAAATCTTTGCCTTCCTTTGAACCAGAAACCTCTGTTTTCTCATGTGCAACCACACCCAATCACCCGACTCAAACATTACTCTCTTTTGGCCCTTATTGGCTTATTAAGTGCATTGCCCCATTTTCTTTTCTATGTTCTTTCTCACTTGCTTATGTAACTTCTTCACTTGTTTGGCCTTCTTTTTCCTATCAAGACTAGCAACCTTCTCAAATGATAAAGGCAACAAATCCCAAGGAGATAATGGATTAAAACCATAAACAATTTCAAATGGGGAATGTTAGGTGGCAGAATGTATGATCCTATCATATGCAAACTCTACGTGAGGCAAACATTGTTCCAAATTTTTTAAATTCTTTTGGATGATAGATCTCAACAACATAGATAGGTTCTATTAACTACTTTGGTTTGTCCATCGGTTTATGGATGACAAAGTTGTGGAAAACAACAATTTTGTCCCTAACTTACACCAAAGGACCTTCCAAAAGTAGCTTAAAAATTTCACATCCCTATCTGAAATAATGGTCCTATGCACTCTATACAACCTTACAACTTCTCTAAAGAACAAGTCTACCACTTGAATAGCATCATCAGTTTTGTTACATGAAATAAAGTGAACCATTTTTTAGAATCTATCAACCACAACAAAAATTGAATCCTTCCTGTTGTTGGACTATAGCAAACCAAGCACAAAATCTATTGAAATGTCTATCCAAGGTTCACTAGAAATGGGGAGAGGGTACAAAGGCTATAAGGCATGACTTTAAATTCAGCTTCCTTACAAGTGATACAATTTTCACAAAGATTTTTTACATCATGCTTCATGCTTGGCCAATAAAAATGCTCTTGTAAGATAGACAAAGTTGTAGCAATGCCAAAATTTCCCATTAATCCCCCCATGTGCTTCTTTAACAAGCAAAATCCTCAAAGAGCCCTTAGGCACACACAATTGATTTCCCTTAAAAAGATAGCCATCCCACCAAAAGTACTTCCCAAAAGCAACTTTCTCACAAACATTCAACACACTAGCAAAGTCATGATCATCAATATACAAATCTTTGATGTGCTCAAAACCTAACAATTTAGCAAGTATAGTGGAAATAAAGGTATACCTACAAGAAAGGGCATTGGCTACCACATTCTCTTTACCTTGCTTATATTGGATAGTGTAAGGGAATGTCTCAATGAACTCCATCCATTTTCCATGCCTATGGTTCAACTTCCCTTGAACTTTCAAATGCTTCAAAGATTCATGATCGAAAAAGATGACAAATTCCTTTGGCCAAAGGTAATGTTGCCAAGTCTCCAAAGTCCTAACTAAAGCATAAAGCTCCTTATCATATGTTGGGTAGTTAAGGGCTGCACCATTAAGCTTTTCACTAAAAAAATGCTATGGGACATTTTTCCTACATCAAAGCAACTCTAATGCCAAGTCCCAAAGCATCACATTCAATTTCAAAAGCTTTAGAAAAATTAGGTAAAGCAAGCAAAGGGGCCAAAGACAATTTTTCTTTAAACAAATTAAATGATCTCTTCTTTTCACTTTCCCACTTGAAACCTACATTTTTCTTAATCAATTTGGTCAATGGGGTAGCTATGGTACTAAAATCTTTTACAAACTATCTATAAAAGCTAGGCAACCTATGAAAGCTCCTCACATCACTCATGGTTTTTTGACTTGGCCACTCTCTAATGTCTTTTACTTTTTCCTTATCCATTTTAGTATTGTTGTGGGTATTTTTGGAATCCCATAAATGGGCTGATAAAAGCCCAACAAACAGACTTAGCTAAAAAGGGCTCAGCTCACCCAGGATTGAGGTCGTTGGACTAAGGCATCAAGTTGCTAAATATGAGCTAAGGTTGCTAGTCAACAACAGTCAAAGTAGCCATCTCAAGTCACTGAGAACAAGGTTAAGCTCACATATCAAAGCATGCATCCACAACCAACAATCCAAGGAAATCTGTTCAGTTTCCTACTTTGATGAGAGTCTGTTATAACCATCAACTCTTATCTATTATGTAATCCTAATCAAGTCATGATACTTATTGTCATAGATTTACATTCAAACTATAACCCCCAACCATTATAAAAAGTGATGAAATCATTGTACATGACACAATTAATCATCAGATACAAAAACACTCAGTAAAGAGTAATAAAAGCAGTAACTGACTTTAGCTGAACCATATTAAAAACTTCTAGTGTCTCTTTGTTCTTCCTCTCTCTCTTTCTCTTTTCACATTCAATCTACAGTTTGGGGTTCTGAACTTAGGTTGACCGGATTTGATCATCAACATTTTAGTGCTAGAAGGAGGGCCCAAAACTGCATTCCCCTTGACTTTTTTTGATGGCCAAAGGAAGGACTACTAGGAGTTTATATGTTGTAATTGACCAACCTAATGGTCATATGGAACAATAGAGGGATCTAATCCTTCTCATGGTAAGCATTTTCGCCGTCCCCACCATAGGTGTTACCTCCAACATGCCCCTAGCGGCATCATACCAACCTAATATTATTGATGGAATACAAGCATGGCATCAGTGTCATGAGGCACAAGAAAAAATGGTAAGAGAGTTGACTAAAGTGGTTAGGGCATTAACTCAAGCACAAGCCCAATGCTCATAAGAGCAGAACAAGGGAGCTATGTAGGAAGAAGCTCTCTAATGGACATAGGAAGGAGCTCAGGAAGAAAGACCGATCCAAGAAATACGGGAAGGAGCTTAGGAGGAGAGATTGGTTAAAGAAGTACTTTAGCACACCATTCAGCTCACTCTAGTAACTCACGACCAAGGTCGGAGGTCCACTGAGCTCGTGAGAATAATGAAGGGGATCATCAGTGACATAGGGGTTCACGTTGAGCTAAAGGCTTAAATAGGACCAATCATAGACATCTTTCAGATCAAAGCCCACCGGGTCATGAGCAAAGGAAGCACAGGACCTCAGATTGACACTCCCATGATAAAATAAAAGGAGCCAGCCATCTTCTAGCTGACGGTCTAAGGCTCAAGACCATATGGTTGAGGAGCTACTTTAGAGGGTAGAGCAGTTGGAACGATGCCCTTGAGCTCAGGACCACCAAGATTGTTATGAAAGGAGGATGCCATTCACCAATGAGATTGAGAAAGAGCCTCTCCCTCATAGGTTCAAAGTTCCCACTATCCTACTATACAATGGGGACAGTGACCCATACAAGCACTTAGATGCATTCAATGTATAGATGGATCTTCAGATAACCAATCCCTTAGTCAAGTGTCATGTCTTCCTAGCCACTCTAGGAAACATACCTCAAACTTGGTTCAGGAAGCTCAAAGCTTACAACATTAATGGCTAGGAAGAATGCCAGAGGAGATTCATCAATCAGTATAGGACACTAAGAAGGTATCTCGCACCACCCTACCACCTTGTGACAGTCTTTTAGTGAAAAAATGAATCACTGAAAGACTACATTACCTGATTTAGACATGAGGTTAATAACATAGAGAATCCCTCAAATGAGAGCATCTTAACAGTGATCTCAATGGGACTCCACAAAGATGGGAAGTTATATGAGAGCATATACAAGTCTCTAGTAAGGGACCTAGTTGAATTCTATGAACAAGCTACCAAAAAGATCAAGTGAGAAGAAACCTTTGGCTCTAATAAGTCCAAGGATGAGGCTAATAGCTCTAACCAAAGTAAAAAAAGGAACAATACTGAGAACTACAAGGAGGATCAAGATGATGACCCCAAAAACCAAGTCATAAAAAAAGCCAGGGATGAGCGATCTCAACATAAAGGTCGCCATGACAACTATAGCATTTTATTAGATACTTAGGAAAGGATTTTTGTGACAGAAAAGGATAGAAAAGATTTTGAGAAGCCCAACCTCATAAGGACTCCCAACCAGTTCAAAAACAAGAACAAGTATTGTGCTTATTATGATGAAATCAGGCACAACACTTTGAAATGCAGGGCACTCAAGGACGCAATTAAAGATCTAATTAAGAGAGGTCATTTAAAAGATTATGTGGTGTGACCTATGAAATAGCGACCTCAACAGCACTAGCAACTAGCATGACAGTAGCACCAACGAACTCCTGAGTAGGAGGAGGCACCTTCAATAAGAACTATATTTACCATTCATGGTGGGCCTCACATTACATGTACTTTAAACAGGTCACATGAACTCTATGTTCAAGAATCAAATCACGTCCTATTTATAGGACACAGTGAATTCAAGGGTCCCCCCAAGAAAGCAAGAATGACCTCAGATAGCATCACCTTCACATATGAAGATGCAAGAGGGGTATATTCTCCCCATAACGACACATTGGTTATCTGAGCTAAAATGGGGAATGCTGAGGTACGAAGAATTATGATTGATACAGGCAGCTTAGTGAATGTCATGTACAAGGGATGTTTTGAACAGATGAGTTTGAGCGTAAGTCAACTAAGACCTTCCCTAGAGCCCCTTTATGGCATTACAGGACATGCAATAGTACTAGTAGGGTAGATCAGGCTTCCCATCATCTCGAGGGTTTAGGTCATCAAGCCACAGTATTGGTAGATTTTTTGATTGTCGATTGCCCCTCAGCATGCAATATGGTACTAGGGTGACCTACAATGAATGACCTAGACATGATCACATCAACCAAGACACTTATCATCAAGTTCCCAACCCCCAATGGAATCAAATATGTGTGATGCAGCACATAGCCCAACGCTGCTATAAGGACGTGATCGGGTGCCAAATTCAATCAAGATTAGAAAATTTATAAATCAAGCTACCTAAACTACTTGTAGTATAGGCAACACCAGTCGAGCCCTTGGATCATTTTGGATGATATAAATCAAATTAAAAGGTAGAAATGAGGGGGGTTGGTAGTAACTACTCTAACTAGCAACTACAATGCAAAAACAAAAATAACAGTAAAGAAACAACTAGCCCAAGGGAATCAAGTAAACTTGAGATTGATGCTTCCTTGATCACTAAATATTCATCTAATTGTTAATCATATTTTCTGGCCTTAAATCATAACAAGAAGCCTTGAAA
>JANHAO010015032.1:0-15020 GCA_026873985.1 Saraca asoca | reverse complement strand
CGCTCTTCATTTTTTTAGAGAGAGAAAGGAAAAATAAGCCTATCTTTCCTATCCAACCTAATATAGCAAATGTTTTGCATCCTCTTCTTTTCTGCTTAGTCATGTTTCTATTATATTAGAGAGAGATGGACCTAAAATATTTATATACAATAAGATTCAGAATCTTTTTTTTTTCTGTATAATGGAATTTATAAAAATCCTTGTGTATTCCTCTCTCTAAACATGATAGATAAATAATCAAAAGAAAAAAAAGAAGAAGATACATGTCTATTAAAATTAATTATAATTGTTTTGAGGTGAAGTTACAATTGCAAAGATTTTGTGAAATCGACTATTACAAACTTTTTGAATTGGTTCAGGTAAGACTTGTTCTCTTTAATTATTTATGCTTTAAGTTTGAATCTGACTGTTAACAATTTCAAGGCATTAGATGATACATCTTGTTTTTAGAATTAAGCAATTCATTCTATTCTTAAACTTTCGCATACCAAAGAAATTGATTATCCCATATGTCAACTTAAAACCACGATTCCGTTTCCAACGTTGATTCAAATGGAAATGGTAAGCTTGCTTGGATGAGCTAGCTAGTTTGGAAAGTGTAATGAAAAATTATAATATATACCATGAATAAATAATGATTCTTTGTCTACAAAGAAAGAGGGAGAAATCAAATTAATAAAAAGAGACATATGGGTCCCCAAAAAATTAGAGTCCCGTGGTTTGCCTTTGAGTCTATTTCTTTCCTAGTAGAAAAGGAATCTCTATTTGTTCAGAGAGCATATATTAGAATCTCTCTCAATTTCACACTCATTTCTTTCAGGGTCATTTGGTTCACAGAATATTTTAAAAAAAAATGTTACATTTTTATGTTTGGTTTAAAATTTTAAAAATATATTCGAAAATGTAACATTCTTAAAAATATTTTTTGCTTAACTTTCTTCTAAAATATTCCTATAACAGGTGGATTTTCAAAATGAAAGAGGAAATTTCTCCTTGTTTTTATCTTTTCCCTAATTTTATTTTTGTTTCTTCATCTCCATTACCGTTCTGAAGTAAGTTTTTCACAAGCAAGCAGATTCGTGTAGTAAAAGAACAAAAGGAAATAGTTTAAAGGCAAAATCTATGATTTGAAGAAGATATAACCACTACGTAGATGAATAAACATTGAGATACTGAGGATTAAAAATTGCAATACAAGTCTAAACCTTCATCGGTGTATGGACCTTTGTTGTTGCTATCAAAAGTATTTATTGATTGATTACGTATTAAAAGTATTTATTATTACATAATGTATCAATTTATTAGGTATTAGCAAGTATTTGTTTTGATTTAAAAATCAATGTCAAGGAAGATGAGAATATATCACGATAGTTAAAAATAATTTTTGTTTCAATATCAAATTACATTTTTAAAGAATTTATGATTTGTTGTAATGTCAAAAAATTACTTTATTAAAGAATTTATGATTTGTTTCAATGTCAAATTACTTTATTAAAGAATTTCAGTTTCATGTTTTAGGTTACTTACATTGGTTTTGCATATATGCCTAAGTCAAAAATGTCCAAGAATTTGGGACAGCAAAGGAGCATCCAGTGTCTAGTCTGCTCCTCCATAGTCCACTCGAGAGGTTTTACACTCTGTTCAGCCTACACATTCACATCCTACATAACCTATGTAGCCAAGATAGCCCACACAGTCAACACGGCATACACAGGCATCACGGCTCACCTAGCTTGCACAGGCCTCACAACCCACCCAATTCACACAAGTTGCACCGCCCACCTAGCCCACACAACCTGATGCTCCTCAGATAGAACATCGAGAAATTGAAATAGAAGTCCCTAAGATGGAGTTAGACACTATGATGGATGATGCTACTCATATATCATCATATAGTGCTAGGAAGGGGAAGCCTAGAACTGGATGGTACTACAATGTGATAGATAACTATAATATATCATTTTCTTTTGTGTTTGAGTTATATTGTACTAATATTTTATACTTGTCTTAATAGACAAGGAATGTGTGATTAAGGCCAAAAAGCTAAATGTTGAACAAGTTTAGAGCTTAGATGAAGAAAAAGTTGTAATTCAAGCAAATAATCAGTGTCGTCCTAGATAAGAAGGGGGGAAGACTTTTTTCAAAAACTATAGGCCATTTGACTAGGACAAAGTTTTCAATAGATTATGAGACTTGGTTGGTCATACTGGACTCAGTTAAAGACGATAGGGTAGCTAGATTGGTGATTGTATATAATAGTTTTGATCAAATATTTACAATCCATGTTTCATTCTATTGTTAATATTTTTGTTTTTGTTTTTGTTTTTGTCAAAGCCATACTTTTATTTTCCAAATGATGAAATGGGGTCATTAGGACATGGTGGAGAAATTATAGATTGGTGATGTACAACAAGCATTATGACCCTAGCTTGACAAAGGAGCAAAATATTTATTAAAATTGTCCAAAAGGTATCACAAAGGAGTAATGGAAAGGCTATATCCTTATCCTTAATAAACAAAAATACAAGATAATTAATCATATTTTTAATATAACTATGCTTGTACCAATGTCAAAATGAATAATTGAGTTTATCTATGCAAGAAATGTGCAAGTAGAATGCACAAAGTAGAAGCAAACAAACCATTCCGCACACTGTAGGGTCTAAAACATTTGCATAGTTGAAGGATGAGATGTTAGTATAACCATTTTTCTTGAGTAAATAAAATTAAGTTCATATAGATTCATTTAAGTTAAACCTTTTTTGTTGAAATGACAAGAAAAGGAGAAAGAGCATCAGTTGGCCAAGTAGAGCTATGGGATGCTGTATATTGAAAAAGCAATGGTTCACACGTGCATGAAGAAGCAAGGAGTATAAGTGTAAGGATTCAATTAAAATTTTTATTAATTTTATGATATTTATTAGTTAATGTCATAATAACTGTTGTTTTTACTTAGGAAAAATTGATTGAAGCTTTGAGCCAAATGGACCCATTGTAGCATTCAATACTATATCTAAATGATGACTTGTGTTTAGGAAGGAGCATCCAAGCCGTGTTCATGGTCTAGGGATGGGAGTTTGCTCGACAAGTGTATTTGGGACTGATTCTCAAACAGTCCACTACACCGGTTCCTCCAACATTAATTCAATGATTCAAAAAGAGGTGGGAAACCTAAAATCAGAGCATAACCAAACCAAGGAAAAGTTGGCTAAAACAAAACAACAAGTATGTGCCATCTTGGACCACATCAAGGACATGGGAGGGAAAATTCTATCATATTTAGTCAATCAACAAACTACTAATTAACGAATACATACAATTACAGTAGTAAGATCAAACTTTTAAAAAATTCTACTTCATTTAGTTGTCATTAGTTTGCTTTCAAGTTCAGTTTAGTTTACCATTTTTGTGCTTGCAATTAGTTTAACATTGGTTAACAGTCAAACGAATATGTGTAGACTTACAACACCCTTTAGACAATGAATATGTAGGTCATCTCAATTTTGACATGTGATAGCTAATAAAATCCATGACCAGCACTTTCATCTTAATTATTCCTCTTCCCCATTTTTTATTTATTATTTTCTTGTACAAAATCAAATATCCATTAAAAACCTCCTAAATAGCATCTTGCAATTGGATAGGCTAGTTATGTCAGCCTTAGGCTTATGCAATTTGAAAGCTTACCTTACCATATTTGTTCGAGCTAGTTTGCAATTTTTAATTAGGATATGATTAATCTATACACAAAATATGCTATAAATTTAACGAAAAAATATCCATAAGAAGTAGGTAGGCATGTCTAGCAAAGTTAACTATGGAAAAAAGTGTCTTCCAAACTTGTTTCCAAGATAAAGGAAGATCAACAGACATAGATCTAGAGAGAGAAAGAGAGAGAAAAAGAAAGAAAGAAAAGGGAGAGTTAGGGGAAGAAGGTAGTATAATTGTTTCTATCTTTGGTATGTAGTTAGGTTGAAATTAATGAGCATGGAAGGGAGAGCGTGAATGGTTAGTTCTGAAAGATTGGCATGTAGGTTGGTTTTGAAAGATTGATGATTGGCATTTTGCTTGGTTCTGAAAGATTAACAATCTAAAAGGACAAAGAGAAAATAACTGGTTGATGAGCACCAGTTAGTTTGCTTGATAGGATGAAAGTGACTTTACCAATTAAGCTTTACAGATGTGTCATGCATCATGGTTTTCTCTTCTTTCTTGCAACTTGTTTTGGTTCTTCAAGTTTGTTTCCAATAGTTCTCAGTTATAGTTCCATCCTTGTTCTCCTTGAAACTAGTGCCCATCTCAGTTATTTGTGCAACTTTAAATACTTCACTAATTATGTCAATAAGACTATGCCTTCACTTGAAAGAAACATGGATGTCTGGCTATCTACAACAATAATAAATAGAATTTAGATTGCTATTGTAAGTAAAAGGAGTCCCATGCATCTCATCGGTTCAACTGTATGGATCATGTCACAATGACTTCTTGAACTAAGGGCCTATAAATGACATCTGATTTTTTGAAGGCATCTGCCTCAAGCACTAGCATTTCCATCTGATTCTTTGTTCTTTGGTTAGGATGTTAGGAATGTTACTGTTAGTGAATAGATTAGTTGAAGTAATAAGTCCGAGGAGAACAACTAGAGGTAATTGACTGAAGACTTCTAGGAGTTGTATCTGCTAAGTATTTAACGTTATTTTTGGGGTTTGAGTGTTTAGTTCAGGGGGAGTTGTCTACACGTTATGTTTGTTGCAAGTCGTTCATGTAGTTTGAAGTTTTTCAAGTTTTCTTTATAGTTATTTCTATTATATTTTATTTTTAAAAATTCAAAATTAATATAACAAGCTTAAGCTTTGGAAGCTTCAGCTTAAGGGGGAGTGTTAGTAAATAGGTTAGCTAAAATGATAAGCCTATATAGTTTATGATAAATGATAAGTCTAGACATATTAGAGTCCTATTAGAACTCTATCTCTTGTACACATCTTCATAATAAATACACATACTTAGCTCATTGTAGAGTATGATTTCATAATATCTTCTCACTCTCCCTCTTAACAGTTATGACAGAATGGTATATGGGTGACTGGATGGCTAGCTGGATGGAGAAGTCTCTTTCTGGGTGACTAGTTAATAATGTTAAAAAAAAGGAAAAAAAGAAATGAACAGAGATGGTTGATTTCGATGTGGGGGGAACCATGGGCATTCCAACCTCTAAGGATACCATGTGGAGCTGCCCAAACCTCTAAGGATAACATTACTAACTTCTGAGGATGTAGGTATTCTTCCACCTTGATAGGTTTAAGGCCACCAAACCAATCAATTAGAAAGATATCTTCAATATCTAAGTTGAAGACTTGGAAGTCATGATCCTTAGGCCAGTCTGTTAAAGATTACATAATATGATAATAAGTATGGATTAATTTCTTGGCAACTAATACGTATAATGAGAAAGAAGCAATAATCGCAACTTATCACAAGATTGATAAATAATTTTAATCTATTAAATTTGGCACTTACCCTTCATCTCTAAATGCTTTGAAAACAAAGCATGTTTAGCAAATTTAGCTTCTCTGGACTTTCCATCAACTAACTTTTGCTGAAAGATGAACAAAGGTTTGTCAAATTCCAAGAGGCAACCTAATATGTTTCCATCCTTCCTTTTCCAAACAAGTAACAAAACAATGTATTATAGACTTTTGATTCTGTAATATATTCACTACGACACCTAATTTATCCTGATACGATGATATAGATACCTTCACCAACCATGATGAATCTATTAGCTTATACCTGCATATCTCTATTTCTAGTGAACATTTCTTGATGATACTCAAACCATATATAGAAAATTTTAATTAGAGTAAATTCAATCTAATCCTTATGTATATGCTTTGTGACTTTCTGTTAGTGCAATGATTCAGGTAAAGAAGTCAATAACAATATGGTAGTTATTGAGGCCTTATATATGGCTAAGAAGAGCTATTACCTTCTTGGATGTTCTGTTACAGCATATTAACTACTTCTCTACTCCTGAATAGGTGGTGATTTCTATTGAAAGGGTTTTATTTAAAGAAGACTAGAAATTACTACCATCTTCATTGTTTGGATTTGGGATTGCCTTCTCACTCCCATCTTCCAGTCACCTTAATTTGACTAAAAAAGGGGTTTTTGGAGAAGAAAGCTTGAGGAAGTATTTGCTTGTGTCCTCTTTCATTACTATTGCTATGAAATTCTAAGTTTGCATAATCTAATCTCTTAGCAATCCCTCCCTCCACCCTTGCACATGAACAAGTTCTGGCCAGATCATGTGTAGACAAGGAAAAGATACTAAATATAATGTAGCCAGATGAGTCCGTCCCATCTCATCAAGCAAAGATAACTTCAGTTCATATAGTTTCTTCTTGGCAGGTTCTGTATCTTCTTGAATTATGTCATTCAGTACTTGATTCAAGAGGCGAATAGGTTAACACTATCATGTCTCTTTCTTATATTAGCATTAGTGTGGCGGTTAGGTCTGCTACAACTACTATCGGCAATATACTGAATTATGAACTGTCATCCATAGCACTAACCATTTACACATAATAACGAAGTAACTCTTGTTTTCTATGGTAATTAACACATTTTGCATGTTCAATTCAAATACTAGGAATTGAAACTTGATTTAGGCTACAATGGATTGATTTGCACACTAGAATTGAATTAGAGTCTAGCTTAGGCCCTAAAGACATAGAACTTAGCCAGTCACGGACTGTTGATAGCTTTTTCGGATATTAGACTATGACCACTGGCAATGGAGAAAAATTTTATATATTTTTATTTTACATGCATCATACATAAATAAATCATCTCAATATATATGCAAGAGGAGGCTAGTTTTGCCTATCATGCATCATCATGTCCTTGTAACCATCTAATTACATTGTGATTAGTTCAACATGAACATGTAAGAAATTACTTGTAACTTCTTGTTTGACCTTAATATATATCACATTAATACGTAATTCTTTTATGCTTTTTATAGGATTATATTTAAATTACTCTACAATATTTTCAAGATCAAAATTCACTGATAAAAGTAAGAAAACCTTCACGAGAGAGCAATAAATATAAACATGTAGCTGATAGTTGCTAGTCATTTTATATAACTATCATGTTAATTTTTATTTTTTTTTGGATATTTAGATATATATAAAAGATAATTTTATGGTCTTATGAATTTAGAATATTTAGATTTAAATTTATGATATGTAAAACAATTTACAGTTCAACCTTTTTTAAATTTAATGAAATATATTCCTAATTTATTATATAAATTCATTATTATATTGGTTTAATTATTATATAAATATAAATATAATTTTACTATTTTAATAATTGTTATATTAATTTAATTATTATAGTGTTTTATTACAAAAATATGGGTCAATTGAAAATTATAAAAAATTAAAAGAAAAATTGTCAAAATTTATAAAAATGTGAAAAATTTAGAGTTGATTACTAATCACCTTTATATTTTTAAAAAAATGAGAAAAATTTAGAATCGGTTCCAATTTTTTAAAAATAATTTCAAAATTTTTAGAGGTAGTTTATAACTGTCTCCATTTAAAAAAAAATAATGAAAAATTTTATAGGTAGTTTATAACTATCCATATTTTTAGAAAAAATAATAAGATAAAAGTTAAAGGTGGTTAAATTATCACTAGAATAATCATGGCTAAATGTTAGTGTTTAGAAAAATTCCAATAATTACATTATGACACCTTTTAAAAAAAATTATCAAATATGCGTAAGTTTATATACCAGGTTATTACCTCTCTGTCTGCCTCTCTCTCTCTTTTTCCCGTAAATTTCTTCTCCTTCTTTCTTTTTCTGCTGCGAGGACTGTACTGGCAAACCCCCTACTTTGCTTCTCCTTCTTTCCTCAACTGTCACTCTGCTCCTCAACTTCCTGAACTACTTCTGCTCCGGTCTCCCCCTCCGTTTGGCTTCTCTAGCTTGCTCCTGCTTCTTTTTCAGTGCTGCTTTGCTCCTTTTCCTTCGGTCTTTGCTTCTTCAATCACTGCTTTTACCTTCTCCGATCTGCTACTGCATCTTCTTCCTCTTGACCATCACTTCTACTCTGCTTCCTCTGAAGGCTGCTTTGCTTCTTTTTTGACGTTGCTATGCTCTTTCTTTCTCCGGTCACTGCTTCAACCTCAACTCCGATCTGCTCCTGCTTCATTTCCGAACTACAACAGCTTCGTTCTGACCAATTTGTGCTCTGCACCGGTCGGCTTCTACCCCTGCTCACTAGCCAGTTGCTGTCCTACTTCCAAGTTGCTTCCCTGCTCATCGATACTGCTACTGCCCTGTTGCGAACCACAGTTGTTCTGCTCGCTGGCTGTAACTTCGCCGTCCGTTCTTCTGCACTGACTGGTGGCAAGCCTTCCTTTTACTCCTTCTTTACCGATTCCACATTTATGAGCATATTATGGTCTTTCTTATTTAAGTTTTTCTTTGGTTTTACAATGAATATTAAGAGGTTAAAAAGTTTTCTTATGCTCTAGGAAGTAATTATAATAAATCTTTTATGACTAATGATTTTTAGGGGTAATGAACTTGTTAGATGAGTCCACTTTGGAAAATCATTGAGATTTAAGATATAAATTATAATTACTTACTATCCTTAAAGGTGAGTGGATAATTTACTTCATTTTATACATTTTATTATTTAAAAATTCGATTTTAAACATGTTAAATTTGATTTTTTGCATTATTAAAATTTTGAAATGATCTAATTCTTATTATGATTTGTGATAGAGTATTACTCTTTAAATTTAGTAAGAGGCCCCTTTGTACTGTTTTCTATGATGATAGTATTATTGGGAGTTTTGATAAATTGCTCCTATGTTTTGATGATGAAAGTCTTGAAGTGTAGAACAATGGTTGAAATGTTAAATGTTAAGTTTATGTATTGAATTAGATTTTTCATGTGTTTTTTAAATCTTAAGGAGAAATTTTATTATGTAACAATTGATGTGTATATTTAATAGAAGTTGAAAACTTGTTTTATGTGTTGGATATGTGAAACAATAGAAATTGATTTGTTTCCCTTTTATCAATGAGTACTATTTATCAACTTAGCAAAATTATTGGATTTCAATGTAAAATTTTAAATGGATCCTTGGAGGATTCCTTTAGAAAACCCCTAAGTATACTTGTGAATAGAATTGAATCTGGCAAAGAAATAAGAGGAGAACATCTGTTGGAGGAATCATGTGAATGATGATGACTGATTTCTATTAGACAAGGCTACCTTTAGGAATTAGGCATTGGATTCTGACCGTATATGGAAATCTTAAATTTTCATGATATTCAACTGAATTGAAATGGTAAAGATTCTAGACATTTTCTTTCATCTTTTATTATGACGAGTAGTTTCAAAATTACATATTTTGTTTTTACTTCTTATTTGACATATATATTGAATTTGATTTCCTCAAGGTATTTAGAGTATTCTTGTATTTGTTGAAGTTATGAATCTTGGCTTTAATGATTTACAACTGAAAATTTTAGTTTATAAAATGTTTCATAAACTGATTTTTATGTGTGTGTGTGGGTGTTTACACTGGATTACATTTGAATATAATTCGTAACTAACCATTTGATTTCCTAGAGAATTATTCATTCACTAATTTTCTAAGAAACTCGCTCCATTTTTAATATTTTCAGAGTCTGAAGTCACTCCCTACCACTCATCTACACCCATCTGGATCTGAGCTTGCTTCGTCATTGGGTAGGCTATTCTTGCAAAGCACGTAGACATGCTGATGGTGATATTTTGGTAGTTAGTTAGGTGAAGTCATCCTATGTGTATATGTGATTGTCTCTTAATAAAGTGTCTATATTGTGGAATTTACGCTTGTGTTGTATTATGTTTGATTGTACAGGTCTTGAGTAGGGTGTATAGCCCTCAACTATTGTATTGGCTTAATGCCTAGGGTCCTAAAAACATAGGAGACTACTGGATTTTTGTTAGAAATATGATAAAGTATTTAAATAAATGTGTCAGTGTTGTTTTTAATTCACCATCTTGTCTTGTATATTTTTCAATTGTCTTATCATTCTTCACATAGGAGGTGTTTAGTATCAAGGGTTTTACTACATGGTTTAGGCTTGTAAGGAGTCACCCTTAGATAATTTTCTGCGCCAATCACATACTGAGAACCGCAATATGACAATGTTTGTATTAAAGCATGGTCAAGAGTTTAGGTACATAATGTAGAGGTCTTCAACTGCTAAAATAGGATAGACATATTGAGTTAATGTCAGTACGCCCAAGAGCATGAAATGCAAATAAGGATTTCTTGATACCTACTTTAAGATATATGTTGAAAGTCTTTGCAATTCTTAAACCTTTCATTTCTATATATATATATATATATATATCTAAATATTGCTAAAAAATAATCTTTCTTTTGATGATAGGGAAAATGCCACCCAAGATTAGATCCTTAGCTTAAATTAGACACCAATCTGAAGAAGCGTCCGAGGGAGCTTCTCATGAACTATCCCCTTCACCCCCACCTCAAGGCAGGGATAAAGGTAGAATTGGAGGCCAAGTCCATGCTAAAGGTTGAGGCCATGCTAGATGCCGAGATAGAGTTGTATGTAAAGAAATGCAACTAGAAACTTTCCAACCTAAGATAGTAGCTGTTTCCACTTCCAAAACTTCAACAGGTCCTTTTACTTTTGATACCCTAGCATAAGCCAGAAACTTGCAAAGAGCTATAAATGAATTTGTGGATGAATTGACCAAACAAAGGCCCCAAAGGCAACAATATGAAGGGCTAAAAACCCAAGCACCACCGCCCCCTCCACCACCTGCAAGGCCAATGCCTACAAACTTTAGAAACTACCTTCAAGAATTTCAAAAGCTTAAGTCTCCCCGTTATTCAAGCATTGGGACATCAATGGACCCTTTCTTCTTTTTAGATTAGATTGAGAGATTATGGCAGGTCTTTGAGTGCTCGAATGATAGTGCGATGAGACTGGTTAGATTCCAACTAGATGGATCTATCGAAGTCTGATACTAGGTTTGGGAAAGTCATAGATTATCTGGGGAAATAGCAGACACTTGGGAGACATTCCATACAACTTTTCTACAACAATTCTTTCCTGAAGGACAACAATACACTAAATTATAGGAGTTTAACAATCTCAAGCAAAAAGAGTTGTTAGTTTCTGAGTATGCTACCTAGTTACTCCACTAGTCTTAGTTTACAAGAAATATGATCCCTACTGAGAAGGACAAGGCCAAGAAATTTTTTGATAGCCTTAATGATAGTTATTTCAATGTTATCCAAGTTTCTAAGGGAACCATTATAAACAAGTTTATAATAGAGCCATAGAATTAGAAGTGAGGTTCATGGAAAGAAAAAATGAAAGAAAGGCTTAAGATAGTGTAAGGAAGAAATTAAGATATGAATGTACAAGTGAAAATTCCAAACGACAGTCATCTTTGGCCTCTAGTGCACCTCCTTCATGGAGGTTTGATGTGCAATTTTCGCTAAGGGCCTCAGGTCAAAGCAGTCAGAGTAGAAGATTAGTAAGGGTTACTTCTACAAGTTATCAACCTCTTGGAGGATCTAACTCCAGTTACCCCACTCCAGTTAGACTTGAGGCACTGGGACCATGTAAGACTTATGGAAAAATTCATTTAAAGGCTTATAAATAGAAAATCAAAGCTTTCTTTAGATATGGTCAAATGGGTCATATGGTGAGAGACTGTCCATATCAAACATCTGCGAGACCACCACCATCTGAGTTTGGTGGGAGAAAGGGAAGTAAAGGTTCTTCTAGTAGAGGTCATGGCAGTAGACATGGAGCTACTATAACAGTATATGCTTTGACTAGGCAGGATGTCCAAGTTTCCAATACAATGGTTACAGGTACTTTGTCGGTTAACTTTACTCAAGTTTATGTGTTATTTAATCTGGGTGCAACTCATTTATTTATTTCAACTTATCTTGCACTATGACTTGCTAGATCCCAACTCTCTTTAGCATTACAATTGTTAGTATCTACTCCTCTAGGTTAGATATTGACTGCTTGTGATATGATGTCTTCTTGTGGAATTGATATGCTCAAAATTGTTTTACCTACTAACTTGATTGTGTTAGATATGGTTGATTTTGATATTATTCTGGGTATAGATTGTTTATCAACACATCATGCATGTGTAGATTGTCATAATAAGTTAGTTAGCTTTTGTACACCAAATAAAGATCCCATTTTGCTTCAGGGAGATAGGAATAATTCTCTTATTAACGATATTTCTGCTATGAGTGTTAGAAAAATGATTAGGAAAGGATGTGACACCTATCTGGAATATATCAGGGACACAAAACAATTAGAACAAGAAATGGAAATTTTATTGATGGTTTGGGAATTCTTAGATATTTTTCCTAAAGAACTACCTACAATGCCACCAGAGTGAGAAGTGGAAATTTGTATTGATGTTACCCTAGGCACTGATCCATTTCGATTCCACCTTATTGGATGTTACCAGTTGAATTGAAAGAATTGACAATATAGTTGCAAGACTTAGTGGATAAAGGTTTCATTCGGCCTAATTCATTACCAAGGGGAGCTCTAATGTTATTTGTGAAAAAGGATGAAACTTTGAGGTTTTGTATTGATTACAAGCACTTAAATAAAGTTACAATAAAAGATAAATATCTTTTACCAAGAATTGATAACTTATTTGATAAACTCCAAGGTGCCTAATGCTTTTTCAAGATTGATTTGTGTTCAAGCTATTATTGGTTATGAATCTAGAAAAAAGACATTCCAAAAACTATTTTTCATACTCGATATGGTCATTATGAATTTTTTGTGATGTCTATTGGATTGACAAATGCTCTTCCAACTTTTATGGATTTAATAAACAAAGTTTTTTTACCTTTCCTTAATCGATTTGTAATTGTATTCATTAACAATATCTTAGTGTAATCCCATAGTGACTAAAAACATGAGCAACATCTCATGATGGTTTTGCAAACTCTCAAATAACATTAGTTGTATGCTAAATTTTTAAAGTGTGAGTTTTGGTTGTCTAATGTGACTTTTTTAGGACACATGGTTTCCAAGGAAGGTACTAATGTAGATCCCAAGAAAGTATAAGTAGTTCAAAATTGGCCTAGACCCACCTTAGTGACTAAAATTTGTAGCTTTTTGGGTTTAGCTAGATATTATCATCATTTTATCCAAGAATTCTCTCGAAATTTAGCTCCCTTGACCAAGTTAACTTAAAAAAATATTAAATTTGTATAGTTCGATTTGTGTGAAGGAAATTTTTAGCAACTCAAAGAGTGTTTAACTATAGAACTAGTGCTAGCATTACCATCAAATAGGGGTAGCTACATAGTTTACTGTGATGCCTTAAAAATAGGCCTTGGATGTGCTCTGATGTAGCATGGCAAAGTCATAGCTTATGCATTATGGCAACTCAAGAAACATGAGCAAAATTATCATACCTATGATTTAGAAATAGCCATAGTGGTGTTGCATTAAAGATTTGGTGACATTATCTTTATGCTGAAACTTGCGAGATTTACATTAATCACAAGAGTTTAGAGTATATTTCTGAAAGAGAATTGAACTTAAGGCAACATTAATGGATGGAACTTGTAAAAGATTATGATTGCTCCATTTTGTATCATCTAAGCAAAGTCAATGTTGTAGTTGATGTATTAAGTAGAATATTATTAATGTGCAAAGACAATCAATTATTCAAAAGCTACACAAAGTGGAATCCAATTTCAAACATCAGAATCTGGGATACTTCTGGCAAATGTGTAAGTATAGTTTCCACTAGTTGATCAAATTATGACTACATAAGTTTGAGATGAGAATGTAAATAGGTTGCTTAACAAATTAAAGAAAGAACCAGAATTAGGATTTGTAAAGGATAATCAAGGAATTCTGACTTATCATGGTCAAATTTAGGTGCCTAAAGTTAGTGGATTGTGAAAAAAACTTATCCGTATGGCTCACTCTTCCTCTTATACTATGCATCCAGGTAGTAATAAGATGCCCCAAGATTTGAAAGCAGAAAAGGATGAAGCATGACATAGTGGATTTTGTTTCCCTAATGTCTCGCATGTTAACAAGTTAAAGCTAAACATCAGATACTAGCAGGTTTACACCAGAATTTAGAGATTCCTGAGTGGAAGTGAGAGAAAGTTATTATGGATTTTTTTACTAGACTACCAAGGATACCAACGGGCTATGATTCTATATAGATAATTGTGGATCATTTATACTGCCATTTTCTTCCTATAAAGACTAATTATTCAGCTTCCCAGTATGCTCAATTTTACCTAAATTGGATTGTATTTCTTCACAATGTTCCTTTGTTTATCATATCTAATCAAGGTACTCAGTTTATAGCTCATTTTTGGACATCTTTTCAGAAAGCCTTAGGTTCACAATTTCACTTTAGTATCACTTTTCATCCTCAAATAGATAGACAATCTAAGAGAGCAATTCAAGTTTTAGAAGACATGCTTCGAGCTTGTGTGTTAAAATTTGAGGGTAGTTGCGAGTGATATCTACCTCTGATTGAGTTTACCTGAAACAACAATTATTCTATTTAGACGGCTCTTTTTGAAGCATTGTATAGGAGGAAATGTAGATCTCCTATTGCTTAGTTTGAGGTAGGTAAGGCAAAGTTGTTAGGCCTATATTTGGTTCAAAAAGCTAATAGGAAAATCAAGACTATTAAAGAAAAGTTAATAACTACTCAGAATCATCAAAAGTCATATGCAAACAAAAAGAGAAGAGATTTAGAGCTTTCAGTGGGTGAACAAGTATTTTTGAAAATATAACCCATGAAAAGAATGATGAGTGTAGGTCCCAGATAGTATGAGTTAGATTAAAAAGTTAAATACGGAATTAGCTTTGATCTTGCCCTTTTCCCGTTGGGGAATCACATACACCTTTCAAATTCTTGATTGAAGTGATTTAACTGAAAT